>MCJB01050361.1:0-104462 GCA_002018475.1 Nicotiana obtusifolia
GTGGACCCAGCTCAGGTCCCAGAGGGGTTTATTGCTACCCCAGTTCTTCAGGACGCTTTGGTCCGGTTGGTGGGCCTCATGGAGAATTCACCCGAGCAGGCTTACTTCCTGTAGCACCATCCACTCCTCAGTCCGGAGAAGGGGCTCAGACTCCTCCTACTCATACTCCGGAGCAAGTAACTCCCCAGGTTCAGGTTCCAGCGGTTCAGCCAGTTGTGGCAGTTCAGCCGGGTACCATAGCTCAGACCGGCAATGGGGTGGCTATGTCTGCCGATGCTTTGTGGAGACTGGACAGATTCACCAAACTATTCACTACCACTTTCAACGGTGCTTCTACGGAGGATCCCCAGGACTTCTTATACAGCTGCCACGAGGTTCTCAGGAACATGGGTATTGTTGAGACCAATGGGGTAGATTTTGCTGCATTCCGCCTGTCCGGATCCGCCAAGACTTGGTGGAGGGATTATTGCCTAACTAGGCCAGCCGGTTCACTATCTCTGACTTGGGAACAGTTTACAGAGTTGTTTCTGGAGAAGTTTCTCCCCGTTACTCAAAGAGAGGCCTATAAGAGACAGTTTGAGCGTCTTCAACAAGGATCCATGACAGTTACTCAGTATGAGTCCAGGTTCATCGATTTGGCTCGGCATGCTCTCATCATACTTCCTACAGAGAGGGAGAGGGTGAGGAGATTTATTGATGGTCTCCTCCAGCCGATTTGCCTTCAGATGGCTAGGGAGACTGGGAGTGAGATTACCTTCCAGGAGGCGGTCAATGTGGCCTGCAGAGTCGAGATGGTTCTGTCACATGGGGGTGGTCATGGGTCGGATAAGAGACCCCGTCACTCCGGAAGATTCATTGGTGCTTCGTCTGGAAGCAGGGATTCATATGGTAGAGGCCATCCTCCTAGGCCTTTTCAGTCAGCTCTTCAGGTTTCTCACAGTTCTTCAGGTAACTGTGGTTTTCAAGTACAACATCTTGATCAGCAGTACCTCAGTGCACCACCGCTTCAGATTTTCCAGCATCGACAGCCGAGGGCTTGTTTTACTTGTGGCAACCCGAGGCACATTGCTAGAAATTATCCTCAGGTTTTGAGCAGTTCTCCGCGTCAGGGTTCTCGTGCTGTGTTACAGGCACCAGATGTCCCGCAGCTAGCTAGAGGTGGGGGCACAAGTGCTAGAGGTAGAGGTAGAGGTGCTGGAGGTGGAGCTCAGGTCGGCATTGGTGGGGGCCAGCCAGTAGCAGGCAGTCCAAGAGATGTGGCTCAGGGTGGTGGGGCTCAGCCCCGATGCTATGCTTTCCAGCCCTGCCTGAGGCAGAGGCTTCAGATGCATTGATTACAGGTACGGTTCTGGTTTGTGACAACGATGCTTCAGCCTTATTTGATCCAGGGTCTACCTACTCGTTTGTCTCATCCTATTTTGCACCGTATCTGGCCATGCCTAGTGACTCGTTAAGTGTTCCTATTTATGTGTCCACTCCGGTGAGTGATTCCATTGTGGTAGATCGAGTCCATCATTCCTGTGTGGTAGTGATTGGGGGTTTTGAGACCTGTGTAGACTTATTACTTTTGGATATGGTTGATTTTGATATCATATTGGGGATGGACTGGCTATCACCTTACCACGCCATCCTGGACTGCCATGCCAAGACTGTGACCTTAGCTTTACCGGGTATGCCCCGTTTAGAGTGGAAAGGGACTCCTGGTCATTCCACCCGTAATATTATCTCTTATGTGAAGGCTCGACGTATGGTCGAGAAGGGGTGTTTGGCTTATCTGGCTCATGTTCGTGATTCCAGTGCCGAGGTCCTCTCTATTGAGTCTGTGCCCGTGGTCCGTGAATTTCCTGAGGTTTTCCCCTACGACCTGCCGGGGATCCCCCCCGACAGGGATATTGACTTTTGCATTGATGTGGCTCCGGGCACTCAACCCATTTCTATTTCGCCGTATCGCATGGCCCCAACAGAGTTAAAAGAATTGAAATAGCAGTTGCAAGACTTGCTCGAGAAGGGTTTCATTAGACCCAGTGTTTCACCTTGGGGTGCGCCCGTGTTGTTTTTTAAAAAGAAGGACGGGTCAATGAGATTGTGCATCGATTACCGATAGTTGAACAAAGTTACAATCAAAAATAAGTACCCATTGCCGAGGATCGATGATTTGTTTGATCAGCTCCAGGGTGCCAGGGTATTTTCAAAGATTGATTTGAGGTCTGGTTACCATCAGTTGAAGATTAGGGCATCCGATGTCCCTAAGACAACTTTCCGCACTCGGTACGGGCATTATGAATTCTTGGTTATGTCCTTCGGGTTGACAAATGCCCCAGCAGCTTTTATGGACTCGATGAACCGAGTGTTCAGGCCTTACCTGGATTTGTTTGTGATAGTTTTCATCGACGACATCCTGGTATATTCCCCCAGCCAGGAGGAGCACGCGCAACATCTCAGAGTGGTTCTTCAAACCCTGAGAGATAGTCGGTTGTATGCTAAATTTTCAAAGTGTTAATTCTGGCTGAGTTTGGTTACATTATTGGGTCATATTGTATCGGTAGAGGGTATTCAGGTTGATCCAAAAAAGATTGAGGCAGTCAAGAACTGGCCTAGGCCGACATCAGTCACAGAGATTCGGAGTTTCTTGGGACTGGCAGGCTACTATCGTCGGTTCGTGGAGGGGTTTTCATCGATTGCAGCCCCGATGACCAAGTTGACTCAGAAAGGTGTCTAGTTCCAGTGGTCGGAAGAGTGTGAGGTGGGCTAAGCTCAAGACAGCTCTGACCACGGCACCAATGTTAGCTTTGCCCAGGCTCAGGGCCTTACACGGTTTATTGTGATGCCTCTCGTATTGGGCTTGGTGCAGTGATAATGCAAGGGGGCAAGGTCATTGCCTATGCTTCGAGACAATTGAAGATTCATGAGAAAAACTATCCGGTGTATGATTTAGAATTGGCAGCCATAATTCACGCCTTGAAGATTTGGAGGCATTACTTATATGGCGTGCCATGTGAGGTGTTCACGGATCTTAAGAGTCTTCAATATCTATTCAAGCAAAAGGAGCTAAACTTGAGACAGAGGAGGTGGTTGGAATTGTTAAAGGACTATGATGTCACTATCTTATACCACCCGGGAAAGGCCAACGTGGTGGCCGACGCCTTGAGTAGAAAGTCGGCCAGTGTGGGCAGTCTTGCTTATACTCCGGTCGGTGAGAGACCCCTTGCTTTGGACGTTCAGACGTTGGCCAATCGATTAGTGAGATTGGACGTTTCTGAACCTAATCGGGTATTAGCTTACACGGTCGCTCAGTCTTCATTGTTAGAACGAATACGTGACCGACAGTTTGATGATCCCCATTTGTGTGTCCTAAGGGACACGGTACAGCGAGGAGGTGCCAAGCAGCTCGCCGTAGGTGATGATGGGATTTTGAGATTACAGGGTCGAGTTTGTGTGCCCGATGTATAGGGACTTCGGGAGTTGATTTTGAAAGAGGCCCATAGCTCCAGGTACTCTAATCATCCAGGCGCCGCAAAGATGTATCAGGATTTGCGACAATATTATTGGTGGCGTAGAATGAAGAAGGATATAGCTGCATACGTGGCTCGGTGTTTGAATTGCCAGCAGGTTAAGTGTGAGCATCAGAGGCCTGGTGGACTATTTCAGAGGATTGAGCTACCCGAGTGGAAGTGGGAGCGGATCACTATGGACTTTGTTGTTGGACTCCCACGGACTTTGAAGAAGTTCGATGCTATATGGGTGATTGTGGATCGGCTGACCAAGTCCGCGCATTTCATTCCTGTGGGTACTACCTATTCTTCAGAATGGTTGGCAAGGATTTATATCCGAGAGATTGTTCGGCTGCATGGTGTTCCAGTTTCTATCATTTCTAATAGAGGTACTCATTTCACCTCGCAGTTCTGGAAGGCCGTGCAGAGGGAGTTGGGTACTCAGGTGGAATTGAGCACAGCATTTCATCCTCAGACGGATGGGCAGTCCGAACGTACCATTCAGATCCTGGAGGACATGTTGCGTGCATGTGCTATTGATTTCAGAGGTTCATGGGATTAATTTCTGCCTCTCGCAGAGTTTGCTTATAACAACAGCTGTCAGTCAAGTATTCAGATGGCTCCGTATGAGGCTCTGTATGGGAGACGGTATAGATCTCCGGTCGGTTGGTTGGAGCCCGGCAAAGCTAGGCTATTGGGGATTGACTTGGTTCGGGATGCTCTAGAAAAGGTGAAGGTAATCCAGGAGAGGCTCTGTACAGCACAGTCGAGGCAAAAGAGTTATGCCGATAGAAAGGTTCGAGATTCGTCCTACATGGTTGGTGAGAAGGTCTTGCTGAAGGTTTCGCCCATGAAAGGCGTTATGAGGTTCGGAAAGAAAGGGAAATTGAGTCCTCGGTTCATTGGGCCTTTTGAGGTACTTCGGAGAGTTAGGGAGGTGGCTTATGAGCTAGCCTTGCCATCCAGTCTGTCGAGTGTACACCCAGTATTTCATGTTTCTGTGCTCCGGAAGTTTATTGGAGACCTGTCTCATATTTTGGACTTCAGCACGATTCATTTGGATGATGATTTGACCTATGAGGTGGAGCCAGTGGCAATTTTGGATCGTCAGGTTCGGAAGTTGAGGTCCAAGGAGATAGCTTCAGTGAAAGTTTAGTGGAGAGGTCGGTCCGTGGAAGAGGCTACCTGGGAAACCGAGCAAGAGATGCGGAGCAGATATCCTCACCTATTTGAAACTTCAGGTATGCTTCTTGACTCATTCGAGGACGAACGTTTGTTTAAGAGCGGGAGAATGTGACGACCCGGCCAGTCGTCTCGTGGGTTACCACTCCGTCTTCCCCATTTTCTGTCTCATTATATTTCGTTATCTTTTTTTTATGTAATCAAGTTGAGTAGTTGAGTACGGAGTGAAATTGGTGAGAAATGGGACATTTAGTTTCTTTCAAGGAGGGTTAAATCGAAAAAGTCAACCCGATGTTGACCTATGAGTTAGGAGGCTCGGATGTGAATTCCGATGATTCGATTAGTTTTGGGAGATGATTTATGACTTAGGAGTGAAATCGGAGTTTGTTTCGGAGGTCCCGAGTAGAATTAGGCTTGAATTGATGAAGTTAGAATTTTGGCGATTTCCGGTTGATAGGCGAGATTTTGATCCGAGGGTCGGAATGGAATTCCAAAAGTTGCTATAGCTTTGATATGTGATTTATGACTTGTGTGTAAAATTCCAGGACATTCGGACGTGGTTTGGTTGGGTTTAGATTAAAAGAGCTATTTAGAATTTTGAAATCCTTAGGCTTGAATCCAACGCGAATATGATGTTGAGAGGTTGTTTTGAGCGTTCCGATGGTTGGAACAAGTTTGAATAATGTTATGGGATATGTTGGCATGCTTTGTTGAGTTTCTGGAGGGCCTCGAGTGGATTTTGGATGGTTGATGGAGTTTAACTTTGGCATTTCAAGAATGTGTCGATGTCGTCTCTTCAAGAATAAGTAGTATAATATTATGCAAATGGGATCCAAATTCAGTTGTAATTGAAGCATTAGATCCGTATCGAAATTTTGGAGTCATAGCAAAAAGAATCGTCCAATTCGGACATCGTATGAGAAAGTTATGCCTATTTTCGTGTCAGGGAAAAAAATCTGCAGACATGTCAACGACAGCAAATTCGACATGCGAACCACAAGCTTGACCTAGAAATCGCAAACTGAGGCAGAACTTGGGGCGAGGTTTGCGATTTCTGCGACAAAAAATGCGAACCGCAAACCTGTTATGCGACAGGTTTGCGAATCGCAAATATGGCCTGACAGGGGTGTTTTAACGCGATTTTTGATACTTTTTAAGTAGAACTCAGTGCCCATTTTATTCTACAAGACCCATTTTCGTTACCCACGAAGAGGAACACCTCCAAACACCCTAGAATCACAACAAATCAACTTCAAAACCCTATCCAAAGGAGATTATCTTGTTAGATTCTTAAAGAAGGGGATTTGACCATTCTAAACACATTTGGAGCTAGAGAGCTTGGATTAAAGCAAGTCTTGAAGAAATTCTTGGAGGGATTTCAAGGGAAACATCTGGGTAAGTGTTCCTAACTCAATTTTGGAGGAATTACCTCAGTTTATCACTATTTTTAACAATTAATTAGTGATTTAGGTTGGGAAAATTGTGAAAAACCCTTAAGTTTAGATTTAAGATTTGGAGATCGATCCGATGTTGGAATTCAATAATTTTTGTATGGTTGAACTCGTATCGGAATGGGTTATCACATTTTGTGGGTTTTGTACGATTACGAGAAGTGGGCCCCACTGGTAATTTTGAGTTAAATTTCGGATTTTAATCCAGAAAATTTGTAAATTCATATGGAATTAGTTTCTACTATGTGTATTGAGTGTATTAAATTATTTCGGAATTAGTTTTGGAACCTTGAATTTAGTTGCAAAGCGAGGTAAGTATCCATTCTAACCTTAGCTTGAGGGATTAGAAGTCGTGTTCTATTTGTTAAATTGTTACTTTAAGTACGACGTATAGGCATGTTGACGAGTACCTCTACGTTGGTGTCAAGCATGACCGTGGGTCGTATATGGATGATTGTTTTGATGTTATTGTTCCCTTGTTGAGAAATTATGATATTGTTTTGTTTCCTTACTGAAATTCTAGTGATTTGTGTGATGACTATTGAAATGGGAGCGGGTGGTACGCCTACCACAAAATGTAAGGAAATGGGGTCGAGTTGCACGCCTGCAACAGGATATAAGGAAATGGGGTCGAGTTGCACGCCTGCAACAGGATAAATATATATATATATATTGAAAACGGGTCGGGTGGTATGCCTACCACATAAATGAAATGAAAAGGGGTCGGGTGGTACGCCTACCACAAAAATGAAATGAAAAAGGGTCGGGTTGCACGCCTGCAACAAGATAATGAAATGGGAGCGGGTGGTACGCCTGCCATAGGACAAAATAAGGAAATGGTGTCGAGTTGCACGCCTGCAACAAGATTATAAGGAAATGGGGTCGAGTTGCACCCCTGCAACAAGATGGAAACTGAAAGTGAAAATTGTATGTATCTCTTTTACTTGTGTTAGAAATTAATTGTAGTTTTTCCTTATATTTTTTTGATGATTTGTTTTATCTGTTACTCTGAAACATGTTTCCCTTCCCCATAGTTGATTGTTTATTTGCTTCTATCTTTCTGTTTTGGATATATATATATATATATATGTATATATAACTGCACAGGTTTATCTGGAGCCTAGTCCTAGCCTGGTCACTACCTCGCCGGGGTTAGGCCAGGCACTTACAAGCACATGGGGTCGGTTGTGCTGATACTACACTCTGCACTCTTTTGTGCAGATCCCAGTACCACAGGTGTTGGACTGTAAGGAGCTTCCAGCTTCTGATTATCAGGTGACCCAAGGTAGTCCTGCAGGCGTCCCCGGACCTTGGAGTCTCCCGCTTTCTATTTCATCTGTTTCTTTTTTGTAGTCCCAGAAACAGTATTTTGTTATTTCTTTCAGACCCTTACTTGTAGTAAATCTTAGACAGTCTGTGAAACTGTGACACTAAATCTTGGGTAGTTATTAAGGAGATTGTATTGGTGATGTTTAAAGGCCTGAAATTTTATACGTTCTGCTCATTTACTTATAATGTTATTAACTGTTGATTTTAAGTTGCTTTGATTTTTAGTGGAATAGTAGTTAATGATTCGGTTACTTGGCTTGCCTAGCTTTCACTAGTAGGCGCCATCACGGCTCCTGAGGGTGCAAATTCCGGATCGTGACATTTTCGCATCTGTGAAGCGCCAGTATAAGATATCTTCTCTTATACAGAGGGTCCGAATTCGACGATTCTTTTTTCTATGGTTTCGTAATTACGATAGAGATCTAATGCGTCAATCAAAACAGAATTTAGAGCTCATTTTCTTCATTTGGTACCATTATACTTGAAGAAATGACGTTGAAATATAAAAAACGAGTGCAACACAATCCAAACCAAATCGAAATTCACTCGAGCCCCTTGGATCCTAGTCCGAACATACCAATAAGTCCAAAATATAATACAGACCTGCTTGAGGCCTCAAATCCCACACAACAACATCAAAACCACGAATCGCATCTCATATTAAACTTAATGAACTTTTAAACTTTTAACTTCCAAAACTCATGCCGAACCTTATCAAATCAACTCAGAATGATGAACTGAAGGAAAATCTTGGGTATGACTAGAGCTTGAAGGACTCAACATGAATATTTGTGGTTGTGTGGGCTTTGGGGTTTATTCGTTGGTGAAGTATTAGGTTCAAGTGGCTTTTTGGAACCTGTTCAAACTCATGGAACAACAATCCGAACTCGATAATCAAAGTCAACTCGCGGTCAAACCTATGAACTTTCCAAACCTTCAAATTGCCAACTTTCTCCAAATAGTGCCAAATCCTTCTAGATGCATTCAAATGCAAATCGGAGAATACGCCCAAGTCCAAAATCACCATCCGAACATAACGGAACCATCAAAACTCTGATCCAAGGTCAAGTACACAAAAGTTAAACTTCATCAACTCTTCCAGTATAATGCTTCTAAAATGAGAATCGTTCTTCCAAATCAATTCTAATCACCTAAAAACCAAAACCGGTGATACACGCAACTCATAATACATAATACGAAGCTACTCATGAACTTGAACCATCGAACAAAATGTAAATGCTCAAAATGACCAGTCGGGTCGTTACATTCTCCCCCACTTAAAAATACGTTCGTCCTCAAACGTGCCAAGAGTCGTTCCAAAGCCATCAAATCACTGTGTAAACTCACCATGCACATACCCAGGGGTGATCCCATGTCACGACAATCCATATAAGTCCGTCAACTCAACATAACAGAAGATTCTTCCTTCAACCTTAGTTCATATACCTTGGAACCTAATTTCCAATACCCAGAATTCATTATAAGAAACGATTCTCGCATCTACACACTTTACAAACATGAACAAGCTGTATCAAGCCATAACCATAACCCGAGATGTAATATGATGCTATAACACGCAACTCGTATACTCATAGTATTAATTTTCGATCACAGTAGCTGTCCAATAGCAAACCTGGTGCCAGTAACAAACCTCATATCAAATGAAACCTATTTCTAAACCTTCGTACACAGCCAATGATGAAAGGAACACGTAGAGACTCATAACCACACATCAAATCAACACGTTGTGGAGCTCTCTTGCCCAATAAGAACCAGCCCAAATACTAAGCTGACTAGCGACATCATCACATCTCCAAACATACCTTACTCAATCCTAATAGTGCTCATCCAGGTTCAATAACCTTATCTCATCCAGTACAAGCTGCTAGACCGACATACCACACCAACATCACCTAGAGCCACATACCATTCAATCCGTACACCAACAAGCAACAACTCAAATGTACCCAAGAATGGAAAGAGATGCAAATGAGAGAACCGTACCGCAAGCTCAACAAGTACCACCATAAGCACAATGCTATGAACCCATCACAATGGAGAACCAAGACACACGAAATCTACCCAAAGGATCATATCCCAACATAATTCTGCGGCAGTGCGCGACCCAATCCAGACATTGGTACACATGAAATACCCCGGTCACAATTCTCAAAATCAACAACGATACTGAGATTAACAACAACCATACAAAGTGCATGACCATAAACATGGAGGAACAGATAGAAAAATGTACCACAAACCGTAAAACCATAACCAAGGCCCAATCAACCATTCAACACCGCACGAACTATCTCGCTCGAATTTCGCCACAAGGCCCAAACAGAACACATCATGTGTTTAAATAATCAACAGTCAGACAACCCATTTCAGCATCGAACAAACAAATAAGACCAACTTTAAGCAATGACTCATCATTCATAATAGATGTACTGAGTAAACAAATCTGACCTAGTGTAGAATACACATCCTCATCATACCGACCAGTGGACCTCCAAATGAACTCCAGTCATCTACAAATTGATAAATAACCCACTAATAGTCCACAATAACCTAACCATAACACATACTATTGGTTCTCTAACTTTAACCATACCTTCACCGGCCACAACCAAGGAACAATCTGCCTATGAGAACTCCTAGGCTCCAAATCCCTAGAATACATGAATCACCATATCTAATCCCAACTCCACCATTCAAATGATCAACACATCTCTCATACACAATCATCCCACGAAAAATACTTCTATAATTCTTTTGTGCAACATAGAAAAATCTGAGCATCAGCAGTCTATCAGCCAAGAGAGTACCACAATACCAATAAGGCATCTGCAAGTCAAAACACAAGGCGCCTTCTGAATTGCGCACTCTTCTCAAGTGATACCAAATAGTGCCAGCATTCTTCTAAATATTCGAATCTGTCCATGCTGTCTAGAACTCATGACATTCCTTTCAAAACTGAACTCTAAACTAGCACATGCAAATCTCAATCCCAAACGACGCATCGTTGCTAAATTACCATCATATGAAAGCACAAGAATCCCATTATCAACTCTGAGTCGCAAGCAGAATACATACTCAATTAGCTTGAAACCTTCCACTCAATGCCATTTAGAAGAAAATCAAAACTCATAACAAACTCCTCAAGCCTGTAAAAAAATGTCCATTCCAAGTCGTGGTTGAAATCATCGAGAACTCTACAAAACCCATCTGCACATAACCAAGACATTAGAACTCAATTCCTCTAACTCAACCAAGTCACACAAGTCGCCAAACCCCAAGCTTATTTCCACAAAACACCAACAAAGCCTCACCATATCATAAGAACCAAAAGAATTGATCATACCATTACCATACTAATCCAACCTACTACCAAGCTATCCTATTTCTCCGAGTTCCTTCCGTATTACACTTAAGTTGACACTTCTCCTTGCCATAACACCACGATCCTTATGCAAAGCTCACCACAAGAGATCCTAGCATGAAACAACGTCCTAAAGCTCATAAGCCACTGTATTCCCTTTTAAACACTCAAAATACCGCATCCGACATACCCATTCCAAAGAGTCCTCATGTGAATCTAAAGTTGTTTCTTTAACCTCTCAAATGCTAAAATGTAAAATTCGTAGTGATATAGAAATACCCGATACCATCCAATGCAAATCTCATATCTTAGCCATATACAAATCTGAAAATTTCACAAATACCACATATTAATTTTGAACCCATTAGAATCTTCACGAAAGTCATCCACTCTGCTCTAATCTCAATTGCACCATCCAAACGAGCCAAACAACTCGTGTTCTTTAGGACACTGACATCCAAAGAAGTAACCCACATCTCTAAGCAACCGAGTGTTGATACCTAATTTTGCCATCGTATTTTTTAATATTATATATATATATATATATATATGTATATATAAATATATATATATATACACACTTTCCAAATATCGTTTTGCGCTATTACCCAATTTACGAGAGTCATATAACTCTTTTCTATAATTTTTCATCATTTTTAATGTTTTAAATTGATTTCTTTGCATTTAAATTGTTCAAATATTTTTAATTATGCTTTCAAATTATTTCGTGATAACTTAATCAGCCAAATTTATTGTGACGACCCGGCCAGTCGTCTCATGAGTTACCGCTCTATTTTCCCTATTTCTGCTTCATTATGCTTCGTTATTCGTGTTTTATGTGTTTGAGTTGAGTAGTTTGCGTTCGGAGTGGATTTGGTAAGAAATGAGAGACTTAGTCTCTTTTAAGAAGGTTTAAGTTGGAAAAGTCAACCGGATGTTGACTTATGAGTTAAAGCGCTCGGATGTGGGTTCCAATGGTTCGGTTAGCTTCGGGAGGTGATTTTTAACTTAAGAGTGTGATCTGAATATGTTTTGGAGGTCCAGTGTAGAATTAGGCTTGAATTGGTGGAGTTAGTATTTTGGCGATTTCCGGTTGATAGGCGAGATTTTAATCCGAGGGTCAGAATGGAATTCCGAGAGTTGCTGTAGCTTCGTTATGTCATTTGGGATGTGTGTGCAAAATTTCATGTCATTCGGACGTGGTTTGGTTGGATTTTTGATCAAAAGAGTAATTTAGAAGATTTTGAAATTCTTAGGCTTGAATCCGACGCGTATTTGGTGTTGTGATGTTGTTTTGAGCGTCTCGAAGGTTGGAACAAGTTTTAATGATGGCCTCGGGTGAGTTTTTGATGGTTAAATGGACTATTTGATTTTTGGAAAACTTGCAGATTTTTTTTTAGCTTCAGGTGTGCACCAGAAAATTTCTGGTGCGAGTAGTCCAGTTTGTAGCCCTTGTATTCTAGGTTCCAGAAAGTTAAACCATTCATGATTTGGATATTCTATGAGAAAGTTATGATTGATTGAAGTTGGTTGGTGGAGCAATTTCGACAGAATTTTCTGATGCACTTCAGAAGCTTATATCTCGGAATATATAAAGAGTTATATTGTGTACAACCTATCAAATGAAAGATCTTCGAGTCTAGTTTCTAATCTTCAAACCGTTGATAATTTGGATATTTCCACAAGGGGTTATGAGCATTTTAACAGAAGGTATACAGCAAGGAAAAATGGTAAGAGGATGTACAACCTGCACAGCGCAAGGTACAACTCGATGAAGCCTGGGCAGAATGTTTTTAAGTCTTTTTGTCCGCGATGTTGGGTATATTTTAACCCATAGTTGCTCATTTTTGGAGGTTCTTGAATGAAATTAACGAGGGATTCAAGGAGAATTGATTGGAGGTAAGAATTTTGGACCTAAAACTCGTATATATTGTGAAATCCACCTAGAAAATTATTGAAGTCTTGCTAAAATGGAAGAAATAGGGCTTGGAATTTTGAAATTCTAATTGGGTATTTGGAGGACCATTTGGGGTCGGATTCAAGGAGAATCGATTGGAGGTAAGAATTTTCGCTTTGGCTTTGTCCCCTCAGCATATTGGGACGTATTCGTTCTGATTTTGGATAGATTCGACGCGCGTGGAGGCCAATTCGAGGGGGAAAGGAGTCGCGGGCTAGGGATTTAGCCAGTTCGAGGTGAGTAATGATTGTAAATGATGTTCTGAGGGTTTGAAACCTCGGATTGTACATCGTAGTGCTATATTGAGGTGAGACACGCGCTCGATGATGAGCATGGGGTCGTTTACTTCTGGGGATTGTGACTTGGTCCGTCCCGATTGATGATTTTTACCGCGTATTTGACTGAAACTTATTTGTTATCATCATGATTTGGGCTGATTGCCATATTTGGGCTTCGTGCCAATTATTTGAACCCTTCGGGGATTTTGATCACTGTTTCCTCACTATTTTTACTTATTGCTTGAACTCAGTCATGTTGTTTATCACTGTTTTACAACTCAACCACTTTTACTTAGTTTTGAGACTTAAATAATATTTTAATGAAGTTTTTGGGCTGAGAACTACTGTTTTACTATGCCCGAGGGGCTTGTGATGATTTTCTGACTAAGTGCGGCCGAGGGCCAGATGTGAGGATATACTGAGTGATATGAGGCCGAGGGCCTGAGATACTTTATATGCCACGAGGTGGCTTGTGACTGATATGAGGCCGAGGCCTGAGATATTTTATTACTGAGTGATATGAGGCCGAGGGCCTGAGATACTTTATATGCCACGAGGTGGCTTGTGACTGATATGAGGCCGAGGCCTGAGATATTTTATATACGCCACGAAGTGGCTTGACTGATATGAGGCCGAGGGCCTAGATTTGATGGCACGAGGTGGCTTGATATTGCGCTTGGGTCGTAAGGGGCCCCTCCCGGAGTCTGTACACCCCCAGTGAGCGCGAGTACGCATTGTGATGTGAGATATAGCCCGAGGGGCTGATACTGTTCCATGTGATAGCCCGAGGGGCTGGTATGGAGATTTGAGCCCGAGGGGCTGATACTGTTCTACGATATTACCCGAGGGGCGGATTTGTTGATACTGAGCCCGAGGGGCGATCTTCTATTTTTTTTTTACTTCACATTATTTACCTGAAAAATTAGATGTTTTACCTATTGAAAGGAGATTTTACTTGATCTCTCACTGATTTACTGTTTTCAAATGATGTTTTACTGCTTCATTATAGAATGCCTTGTGCTTTACGTGCTTTCTTACTTTCAGTCATTATTTATATTTATTACTCACTGGGTCGGAGTACTCACATTACTCCCTGCACCATGTGTGCAGATTCAGGCGTTGTTGGTTCCGCTCCGGAGTGCTGACTCCTCCCGTCCAGGCGGTAATTCAGAGACTACGAGGTAGTTGTTGGCGTCTGCAGCCCCATATCTCCCTTATTTTATTGTTTCTATGTTCTTCATACAGTCGTGCCAGATATTGTATTTAGTAGACTTGTATCAGGATCCATAGTTGCTCATGACTTGTGACACCCCGGTTTGGGCTGTGTCGGGATGGTTTCTATTATGGTTAGCTATATTTCCGCGAATTATTGCTACTAAATCATGCGTATATTGTTTTCATGTTAATTAATTGCTTAAAATGAGATTTTGGTTAAATTAGCTGGCCTTGTCTTCACGAGAGGCGCCATCACAACCGGGTTCGGGGTTAGGGTCGTGACATTTATTATTTACACCCACATGTATGTTTTACAACAATTTTACTTTATTTCATATAATTACATTCATATTTTTAAGCCATTTACATAATTTTTAATAATAGCCTATATTCTATACATAATTACATTTATTACATTACTTATGCTAAAATAGAATTTTTTTTATATTTTTAAACTGTTAAGCTATAATTCAACCATTTTAATGCATAACTAATATTTTTATTATTTAAGAATTATTTTTTTATAAATTATTTATATAAATTTCATATATATAATTTATAGCCTAATGAAGGGCTAATTTTAAGACCAAAACAGGCCCCAGGAACCTGGCCCATTACATTTAACCCCTCAAAAGCCCAACCAAATGACCCGTTACATTTGACCCGCCGCATTTCCTATTCAATCTTGGCTGCTGATATTAAAGGATCAACAACCCCATAATAAACCAGCCCTTCTCCTTATATCCTTCACCCCTAAATCCTAGAGACATTTCCCATAAATAGCCGCTCCCAAATCCTTATCTTCGCTCTTCAGACACCCAAACCGCCTCTCCAAATCTTTTTTGAATCCGATTAAAGCATGGATTCCTTTTGTGATTTACTTCCCTTTTACGCGCTACCTCGTTGTTACTTACAAGACTGTGGTGTTACATAGTACTTACCTCATTTTTGACAAATACCTGTCTCCGAATCAAGAGAAATTGGCTTCATCTTTTGAGATTTGAACAGTATTCCGTCTGTATACATCCTTGGCAGCCTATGGGGGGTCCGATTCACCAATATCTACGGCCAATTTCTGACTTTTGTCAAACTAGGGCTTACTTGATTTCTTCTCCTAATCCGATTTTCAATTGATTTTTCATGTTATTCTTTCCCTTTTTTATGTTCGATTAACTATATTTCCTTATTTTTGTGTTGATCTTTACTACTATGTAAACCCCCTTTCCCTGTTTCCCTTCTGAGTCTGAACGACTATCACTAGACTACTGTTACGACCATTATTCTCTCACTCTCACTCATTACCTATTAGTGTGAGACTTTGATATTGGATGCCTGAAAGCCAAGGCCACCGTAGTTCGCTTTATCAGCATTCCCAGTGCGAGCATTGCTCGGGGCTCACCTAAAGTCCTTGTGAACTTTGACGCCCTGGGTTTAGGGTTCTGCTGCTTCCTTTTGCTATTGACTATTGAAGTACTGCTAAAATTCTTGTTCTTGTATACTTGTTCGTTAATATGTAACTGTAAGTACCTTTGGCCCTCGCAATTCCATGTGAAGGTTGCTATCTCACTTGCTTCTGTCTGTGATTCTGAGAGATTCTTCTGTTAAAATTTTTATTTTTAAAGTTATTTAGGCCGATTCTGGACCATATTTTACTCTGAAACTCTACTTGGAGATGTTTGCTAGTTTGTGATGTTCAATCCTGTGATTTTGAACTTATTTGTGAAACATAGCATGAGACCACCTTATGTATGCCTTGTATGCTTGCCAAACTTCATGTGATCTTGTCTATATGCTTTGGTTAAAACAGTTGTTAGTTACAGTCCTAAGAACTAAGTGTGTGGATTTCAAAGCTGCTTAATTAATTTTGTGTGTAGTTTGTCACTTGTGTGGTTAAGTTGACATCTAATTGGGGAAGTAAACCATTCGTTTGGGCCTGGTGTTGGGCCATATATGTCGTTGGACATGGGTGTTAGATTCATGCATAATCTATTGTTATTCTAAGCCTAGGATTTGGATTTGCTGGTTGTGCGAAAGTAAGGCTGTTGAAGACCCTGAAACATTGCAAGGTTATTTTTGTATCGGGCCTGCCACTGTACTATTGGGCCTATATTTGTTTCGTTCTTTAACTATTCATAGTTGAGATTGTATTATTCCATCTGGGCTTGTAATAATTTGTAATAACAAACCATGTGGGAATTAGTAAAGAGGGGGCAGGGGTATTCTAATTCTTGCATTAATGGGTAGAAAACTTGTATATAGGATTTAATTGCCTTTTTGCTATTTGTTTGATGTGCTTCGATTCTACACACTCATAGAAATCATGTCTATAGGAAATCACACACTTCACTTAACTTGTCTAATACTTGTACACTATTCCAAGCACGCTAGTTTAAGTAATTACTATACCTGTTTCCATGTCTACTACCGTGCGCTCTTAGACAGCATCTCTATTGGGATCAAACGTCTTGCTTAGTTATTAGAGAGGATGCCTATAGGATGCAACAGTACATGCCTTCGCTAATGTTGATCTATGACTTTTAGGATTTTAATCAATTAATGGACTACTTTTGTTGTCTTTATTATACTGCGCCACCTAGATGACATGCCTATAGGAATAATTTATTATAAAATTAAGTCCAATTATCAATTATTAGAAACCCTGGCTATAGGATATTGTCACTCTCCTAGAAAGCGTGACTATAAAATCAACGTTGTTAATTCTGAGCTTTCAAATAGTTTTACTGTCTCATTGCACGAACAATTTAGAGATCATGCCTAAGGGATTTTAACGCCTTCAATCTGAAAGTTCATTAGTCTAAAGTTGCCGTACTACTTATACGATACTGTAAATCAAAATCATATAGAAACTATGCCTATAGGACTTAATGACTCTAATGCTTCTAAAACTGTCTGTTGCCTAATCTGCTTGCGTGCATTTGTTGTTTATGTGTGGAGGCTAGCTTTAGTGCTTTATTGTCTTTATATAAAGTCCTATATTGTTTGAATGTGCGCCTAGTTTTAATTATTTTGAGGACCCTAAGTGAAGTCTAGAACCACCCAAATAGTAGGTCCGAAGCCTCCTGGACCATAGGTATGGGAAGGGTAGTGCACGCATAGGATATTGTTTAGAATTGAATCAGTACGCTTCAGGTAAACAACTTTAACATAGTAATTGGGTAGCAGGAGATGATAGTATGTGCCCACTGAATAATATGAGCAACCCCTACCCTAAGGGAGTTGAGAAGTATTATTTATGTTGCACGGGGTAATCCCTTAGGCTAAAAAAAATAAGACCCCCTCTTTTATATGTTTATTGTTTGCATTTAGTCGTTGAATTTAGAATAATTAAGTTGTACCATGTAATCTCTAAAGACTAGTACTGATTATCTATATAGTTTAACTGTTGTTCGATTTTCTTTACACTTGTTCATAAAAGAACCTTTAAATTCCTTGTCTTCCCTCGCTTATATGATCACATAGGACAGTTGTAATCCAATAATCCCACATAGCATAGACTTCGGTCGAGACCCACAATTGTGGACCTCGAAGAGTGCCTAATACTTTCTCTTTGAGGTAATTAGATCCCTTACCCGATCTTTGGTGATGTAGACTAATTAAACAAAACTTTTTGAAATAGGTGCGCTAACGCACCTTAAAAATCATTAGGTGGCGACTCTTTTCTTTTAATACCCATTTAAAAGAGTTGTCATATGTCGAAACCCGCTTTCGAGAGAAAAAGGGGTGGGACAGCATGGCGACTCTACTGGGGATTTACACTTAGGTTCTTACTATAATGAAGTTGACTCATGTGGATTAACGGATATATTTGATGACATGTGCATCCCTTCCCTTATTTCCTTATTAGTTTAAATTGCTATGACATGTACATCTTCTCCATTATTTTCTTTTATTTGCATAAGTTTCTATACATGTACATCCCCTCTCTGGTTCCTTCATTTTCTTTAAGACTGCTATGTCATGTCTGTCCCTATCCCTATCTCCCTATTTGCTTCACTTAATTACTTTCTCGCACATTTTCATGACTTAAACTGACTTCTCTCTTTTGTCTTTCTTTTTCTTTTATTTTTCTTGTTTATATTATTTATTGTTTTACACACTTTCATCATGCAAATATCTTGCAACGTGTTACAATATTTTCATAAAGCATGCTTTCAGCATCATACTCCACTCATGCTTATTATCAACATAGTGATGCTTGATGAGTGTCCGCGCTTTCAAAAAATATACCCTTCTAAACTGGAAAGGCTTATTTGCGGTAGACTAGTCGATCAACGGTGCATTCAATGGTCCCATGCTTTTTTTCTCTCAAATTGTCCACTTGAGAGTACCAATCTAGACCCAAGTTGTCCACTTGAGAGTACCACTTGAGAGTACCAATCTAAATGTACATGCATCATGCTAAACCTAGTTCGGATTGAGACATCATCGGCGCATCGACCCGCTTAGATGAACCTTGTCCAAAGTCCAACGGGATCTCGATAATCCCAAAGGACACCATCATATTATATGCATTACTTGGAGAAAACGTTCCGACATGTTGATCATTATTGCGTGAATAGTAGTATCTGGAGGGGGAAGGGCTAACTTTTATTTGTTTGCAGAAAATGAAGCACAAAATCCCTAGGTTAGGTATGGTCCATAATATCTCGCCTCTGCCAATTAACCGATGGAACAACCTTGCACCCTGTGACAGAAACCATGTGAGGAGAGTACTGGGCAACTTGCCATCTTTGCTGAATATTCAACCAAACAGGGGACTATCGAGGCAGCCGCCATGTTCTAGGATGAAAAGAGAGATTTTTTTCGATTTGGCAATATATAAATGACTCTTTTCCTGGAAGAAATAGGAGGCTTCACCAAGTTACCATGGGATAGTCCAAGTCTATTGGTACCAGAAAATCAGACCCCACGCGGTATTTCTGATGATGTTGGGTTTTAAGAAGAACGACGAACTGGTCTGCCTAAAGAAATCATATACCCCCTTTAAATTTCTCTATGAGCGTTATTGGCATAGAAAATCATATCACTTTCATCATGAGGAGCTATCCATTAACTCTTTGGGATGGGTGCACCGCCGGGTCTATGTCTTCATAATCTACTTCTTGGGTTTGTTGATCTTTCCAATGCAAGGGGTAAGAATTCATATTCGCTTAGTCATGGTCGCCAGGAACTTAATGGAGGGTATTTAGGGGCGGAAATACACTATTATCCCAATGATCTTAGCTGAGATATACCGTGCTTTGGATTGGTGTAAGCATAGTGTCGGACACTTCAAGGGTTGTATCTTTCGCTATAAGTTTGGCTGCTAGAACACTTTCTGAGGGGTGACTATTGCCAGGAGCTTAGATGCAGGCCATTGAATGACTACATTACCGGTCATCATCCAAAGAAGATGACATTCATTCTAGACAGGTCTGCAAAGCCTGGAAATGTTGTAGGCTGGGTGCATTTCTTCAGCAATCTGAGAGACGAGCACGTGCATTGGATGTTTGAATGGTATCCTAATAGTGAGTTCATCAGGTCCAAAGGAACCACTCACTTTGTATTGATCTGGCTGCGAGGCATCTACCCTTATGCTCCTATAAGGGTAATGAGGCAAGCTGGGAGGAAACAAGTCATGCCTCAGGTTTCCAACATGGTTATAAAGCACTTCAAAGGAGATGTCATCCTATTCAAATTCGAAGCCCAACACATGTGGAACAAAAAGATCATCGTGGAGGGATAGACTATTGAGCTAGACATGTATCACGCCCGGTCATATGTGCTACTATCTCTCATGGTTGGAAGATGACATAGGCGGGGATGTTAAATCAAAAGTCAGTCTGAAGTGTAGGATCATAGATGAGGTGGTTGAGGCACATCTGAGTGCTAAGGGCTACGTAACTGAGTGTTCGAATTGAAGCTAAGCATCTTGAACAGCATAAGGTGAATATGGAGGCGATCAAAGAATGGAAGGAGATTGCAAATAAGTCAACTGAAAGGTGAGAGCATCTAGAGTAAGGACTCATGGAGCTAGAGGGGAAGATTAGAAAAAGGCTTTGGGACTGCCAAGGCATGGATCCTGATGAAGGAGGGAAGCTGGCAATGGCATACTTGATACTCAACATGCACGACCTGGAAATGTGATTGATGGAGTCAAGAGAGCTAAGCATGGAGAAGGTCCTTCAGGGACAAAGTAGACTAGGAGATAATGTTCTTTTCTGCTTTCTAGAATAGATTAAATTTCAATGTAATAAGGCTTAATGCCATTAGTGACTTTATAATTATTATTTCGATTTAGTGAACGTGTAACGACCCGACCGGTCGTTTTGAGCTCTAACGTGTCGTTCGGCGGTTTAAGGCCTTGAGTAGCTTCACTACAGGTATTATAACTTGTATGTGCTGTCGGAATAGAATTTCGAGAAGTTCGGAATTGATTTGGAAAGAAAATCTAAATTTAAGAAGCTTTAAGTTGGAAAAATTGACTAAGGTTTGACTTTTGAGTAAACGACCTCGGAATTAGGATTTGAAGGTTCCAATAGGTCCGTATGGTTATATCGAACTTGGGCATATGTTCAGGTTGAGTATCGGGTGGTCCAGAAGCATTTCGGCACGTATTATGGAAGGTTGGCATTTTGAAGGTGTAAGAATTTCATAAGTTTGGTTTGAACTGGATTTTGATGTTATTGATGTCCATTTGGAGTTTCGATCCTTGGAATAGGTTCGTATCATGATTTATGACTTGTATGCAAAGTTTGGCATTATTCCGGAATGTTTTGACATGATTCGGACGCATGTGTCGAAATTTTGAAGTTGAAAGAATAAGGAAGGATTTTTATCGTCGATTCATCGTTTTGATGTTCTTTGGTGTGATTTGAGGCCTTGAGCAGGTCCGTTTCATGTTTTGGGACTGGTTTGTATGATTGGAGGGGGTCCGGGGGACCCGGGTGTGTTTCGGGGTGGTTTCAGACCAAGTTTGTCTAAGTTGCTGTTGCTGGTGTTGTTCTTCACGAACGCGAAGGCCCTCACACGTTTACGAAGAAGGAATTTTGGACTAGGCGCTTTTGTTCTATGCATTCGCGATAAGGAAGTCGCGTTCGCGAAGGTCTGGGCTGTTGTGCTCCGCGTTCGTGATTGATTGGTCGCGTTCACATAACGTAAGCTGGCCCTGGGAATTTTTTGGCCTATGCGATCGCGAGGATGGTTCCGCGTTTGCGATGGTCAGGACTGGAAAGGCATCGCGTTCGCGAGCCTGTTTTCGCGATCGCGAAGGCAGAATTTGGAGCTCAAGCAGGTGGTGCTCCACAAATGCGAGGGCAATGACGCATTCGCAAAGAAGGTCAGACTGGGGCACTATCTCTTTTAAATCAGGGATTTGGCCCATTCTCACTTCATTTCTTCCATGTGAGCCGATTTTTGAGCAATTTTGAAGTGCCATTTTCACTGCCTATTATAGGCTAAGTGATTTCTACACATTGTGAGTTAAATACATGGTTTATATATGGATTTAAGCATGGGAATTTGTAGAAATTTGGGATTTTGACAGAAAACCTAAAAATCATTTTTTTTTTGGTTTTTTAGCACAAAATTTAACATGGAATTGGGAATAAAACATATATTTGAGTTCGTAATATTACGGGTCAAGTTTATCTTCAAATATCCGGGCTCGTGGGCCCGAGGGTTGACTTTATTGACTTTCAAAGCGGAGTTGGGGATTGTTATGAATTGATTAGTTATAAGCATTTGGGTATATTTTGATTGAGTTGTACATTTTTTGACTAGTTTCGGATCGTCTGGCTCGAATTGAAGAGTTAGAGTGGCGTTGGAGCCGGTTTTGAAACTTCGGAGCGAGGTAAGTCTATTGTCTAACCTTGTGAGGGAGAAACTACACCCTAGGTGATGTANATGATTCGGATGCATTCATTGAAGTTTGGAAGTTTAAAAGTTTAAAGAAGGATTTTGATCATCGATTCGTCGTTTTGATGTTGTTTGGTGTCATTTGAATCCTCGAGCAGGTTGATTTCATGTTTTTGGACTGGTTGGTTTTGTTAGATGGGGTCCCGGGGGCCCTGGGTATGTTTCGGGGTGATTTCGGACCATGTTTGGGTAAATTGTTGTTAAGGGCCTCACGCATTCGTGAAGAAGGAACTTTGGACTGGGCCCTTTTGTTCTACATGTTCGCGATAAGGAGGTACGTTCGCGAAGGTCTAGGCAGTTGTGCTCCGCGTTCGCGATTGACTGGTCGCGTTCGCGTAAGGTAAGCTGGGCCTGGGATGTTTCCGGCCTACGCATTCGCGAGGATGGTTCCGCGCTCGCAATGGTCAGGACTGGAAAGGCATCGCGTTCGCGAGCCTGTTTTCGCGATCGCGAAGGCAGAATTTGGAGCTCAAGCAGGTGGTGCTCCACAAATGCGAGGGCAATGACGCATTCGCAAAGAAGGTCAGACTGGGGCACTATCTCTTTTAAATCAGGGATTTGGCCCATTCTCACTTCATTTCTTCCATGTGAGCCGATTTTTGAGCAATTTTGAAGTGCCATTTTCACTGCCTATTATAGGCTAAGTGATTTCTACACATTGTGAGTTAAATACATGGTTTATATATGGATTTAAGCATGGGAATTTGTAGAAATTTGGGATTTTGACAGAAAACCTAAAAATCATTTTTTTTTTGGTTTTTTAGCACAAAATTTAACATGGAATTGGGAATAAAACATATATTTGAGTTCGTAATATTACGGGTCAAGTTTATCTTCAAATATCCGGGCTCGTGGGCCCGAGGGTTGACTTTATTGACTTTCAAAGCGGAGTTGGGGATTGTTATGAATTGATTAGTTATAAGCATTTGGGTATATTTTGATTGAGTTGTACATTTTTTGACTAGTTTCGGATCGTCTGGCTCGAATTGAAGAGTTAGAGTGGCGTTGGAGCCGGTTTTGAAACTTCGGAGCGAGGTAAGTCTATTGTCTAACCTTGTGAGGGAGAAACTACACCCTAGGTGATGTAATTGCTATGTGATACTAGTTGTGGGTGCTATGTACGGGCGAGGTGATGAGAGTCTGCACATAGCTAAACCATGTTTATGTCCAAGTCAACTTAGGACCTTATCATGTAATATTTGAATTATTTGAACTCACTCTTATGGCTTAATTAGATGAACTTATAATTGAAATATATTTAGAAATAAAAATATATATATACTAGGCCGAGCCTTATCACCTTGAGTTGTTGGGTATTTATTTGAGTAAAGGTAAAGTATATATTCATTTTGTATTCATGTACTATATTGTAAGCACGTGTCTCGTCATTCCTTTCTCGTGGTGCGGGCTGAATTCCTTAATAGTATAATAGATGCATCTATGATTCGTACCGTTCGACCCTCGGCAATGTACATATTATTCTGGATCGGGCTGAACGACCTTGGCATAATCGTGCGTTATATCGGTGGTAGTCCGAACATACACAAGATTATCTTTCCACTGATGCCCAGTATTTTACATGGTACTTCTTATCCATTTGTTTCTAATACTTGTTTTGTCTGAGCTGATGAGGTAAAATACAAGACTGAGAAATTTGTACTTTAAAAGAAATATTTGGAAGATTAGGTAACTTACAGATTTTCCTATTATGGTTGTGTGCTTCACATCTGCTTATTGTTCTTTTATATTGCTTATTGGACCTCTAGTAAGTATCAATGTCAACCCCTCGTTACTACTTCTCCGGAATTAGGTTAGATACTTACTGGGTACGCGTTGATATACATACTTATGCTGCACTTCTGCACTAAATGTACAGGATCTAACAGGTTCATTTGGTGATAATCTTGGCGCGTAGGTGCGGCTATTGCAGGGACTTTACCGTGAGCTGTATTCCATGTTATGATATGGAGCGTATAGAGTCTCCATCAAAGTTATTTATATTCTCCTATCTAACTTGTATTCCAAATAGATATTGTATTTTATTATATTTTCTAGGTAATGCTCATGCACTTGTAACACCGGATTTTGGGGGCTTCTACTGGACGTTTGGTATGATAGTTCACATAATTATTATCTTTTACCTGTAAATTCTATTTCATACTATTTAATTAATGGAACTTATTATTCCCAAGGTAATAAAAATGAGTAATTAAGTTGAGTAAGCATCGTTGGCTAGCATGACGGCGGCGATAAGCGCCATCGTGACACATAGTGGATTTTGGGTTGTGCCAACTTCGTATCAGAGTGTTAGGTTCACTTAGGTCTTACGAGTCATGAGCAAGTCTAGTAGAGTCTTGCGGATTGGTACTGAGATGTCAGTACTTATCTTCGAGAGGCTACAGGGCAGTTAGGAGCACTTCCCCTTGTTGATTCCTCATCGTGCGATTTGATTCTTTTGAGGATTATGCTTTTCTTTCCTTCTTACTCAATCTTATGTGATGTGAAGCGCTTGTTATTGGTTGGCATCGAGGAGTTGTAGTGATACTGTGGACGTGGTGCTAGATAATTTTTTTCTCCTGCGTATTTGAGCAGGCTATTATTGTTGCCTTGTGAAAGGATGTTCTGTCATTTCAACTCTGTATCTGTATTTCCTATGGTTGAGGCTATGCACAGGTTGCTATGATTATCATACGTTGTTATCGCACAATGTTGGTATAATGGTAGGGTGCTTATTTATGGATCGCGACAATGAATGACTCGAATGGAGGATTTCTCAGTTCATGGTGTAGAGGTTCGGCATCTAATTCTAGCGCAGGAAGGGCAATCGGACTATGGATGTTCAGGTTTTGGTTGATGGAGTAACGAGACTTGATATTTTCGAGCGTGGTGGAATTTTCATTTGGGATGTGGTATCGTCGTCCTTGTTTGAACGCATTAAAGCTCGTCAGTGTTATGGTCTTCTTTGATTTGCCTGAGAAGCGGTTGTCAGCGATGGCGGTGTTTAGCGGTTTAGAATCAAATCGGTGTTTCAAATGCTGATGGCTCGAGAAAGATGATCTTCGAGGAGGCTTAGAGTTACTAGCAATGTATTAGTTCAGGTGCTACAGAGATGGATTTCGATTTGAGGCAGTATTTGGGTAGCGAAGGATGAGGAAAGACATGGTGGGAGGTGTCTTGCGGTGGTTGAGTTGCTAGCAGGTCATGTATGAAAAGCAGTGATCGAGAAGTTGCTAAAAGGGGGTGGTTTAACCTAAGTGGGAGCGGCAGAGTAGCATATTGATCCTGTGGTAGGATAGCCACTTGCCTTGAGGAATGTTTAGAGCAATTTGAGAATTATGGTGGATAATGACTAAGCCTATGCATTTCATTTGGGATGTTGGCTGCTAGACGGAGGAAGCTGGATTATGGCAGAGGGGAGTTTGCTAGAAATGAAGAGGTGTGAAACGTGACTTATACTCTAGAATGTATTGTCGGACTTTTAGTTTATGTCAATGGGGAATCAACAAACTTGTATAGCTGGTGGGCGAGCATAGGCTCGGGAGGATTTACTGATTTCGTGTTAGTTATACCCCGTGCGGCATCGTTGGGAGATGTTGGTATGGAATTCCACAGGTGGGCTATCTCTTGTGAGAAGGTTAGCGGTTGCGTGATTTTTGATGATGTTTCTACAGAGAGTTCTATTTACTATCTAGCGGGAGGTCGAACAAGCAATTGTGGTTGATAGTTTCGGATGTTTTATGAAAAGTTTAACTGGAGGTATCGAGAATTTGGCGGGTTAACGGTGCGAGATCATGGTGATTGAGAAGGAGGAATCTTTGTGGGTTCTAGATTTATGTGATTATAGCATAAAGCTAAGTGGGGGAGCCCATCGTCTACGATTGGATTGCGTGGTTGTCTTCTTGTGCTGCTTCAGGTTATCGATGTATTAGTGGATTATTTATGACTAAGAAAAGATAACATCAGGGGTAATTCGAGCAAAGGATTTGATGAATGTGTGCTATAACTCGCCTTATCAATTCATGCGTAGATTTAGGGAATACTCGGAGTTTATGCTTCTGGTAGATGTGATGTACAGGGAAAAATAATTCATTTGGTTTCTTCTTTGGGAGTGTTCATGTGTAGTCAGCGCACTAGAGTTTGGCTTATATTCGGGACCAAGTCAGAGTGGATGACTCTCAAAAGTGGTTCTAATGGGTTCGTTATGTGGCTGGAGACTAGGATTTTACAATAGAGTGCGAAGAACACTTGGGGAATTTTCTATGTTATCATCAAGTCTGCGGGGCGGTATTGAAAAAATGGGAGAAACTATTTCGGATTCACGGGAGGCCTTTCAGAATGGGTATACCACTTAGAGACACTATTGTGCGCATGAGGTAGGTATCTGATGGTTCATGGGTATTGAGACGTTGTGGTCTCGTGAAGTGGGTCACTGGGGAGGAGTGTTGTTGAGTTTCATTATGATCCTTAAATGAAGCAGCTATTATTTCTAAGACAAGTAAAGAGTGAATTGGAAGAAGTTGGTTCGGTTAGTAATGGTTGAATCAACATGATTGTGGCAACGATCGATTCCTTTGGCGTGTGAAGTTATACATGTGGTTTGTGGTTGTACGTGCGGATTCAACAGCCACAATAACTTGATTGATTTAGGAGGTATTTGACTCAAATAGCCTTGTGGTGTAAATGGACTCCGGAAGAGTCATGGCGGTTTAGATCAAGACTTGAGGTTGTATTTTCTGCGGTTTGGGAATTCAATTGCGTGTTGCAACGGTTCTTGTGAACTAAGTTAAGTGAAAGGTTCCTAACCAATGGAGTGCTTATTATACTAGTAGTTCAGGGGTTATGATGAATTCTTGTACTCTCCCATAGCGGCATGATAGGTATAGTGAGCAGCATGGGAATTGAAAGTGGAGGATCAAGGTTGCGATTTGGTGTTGAAAGAATGTCACGAGCTCAGATGAGCAGGGGAGAGTTCAGATGTTCAGAGTAAGCTAGCATTTTCTTTAGTGTCACCTGAGACGGTCCTGTGTAAAAGGCTTTGTGTATTTATTTGCGGATTCCTGATTGCTTTACCGAATTAGTACAGTTGGTGGTATGGAGGTGTAGACTTTGCTACCTGGTGCGGAAGGTCGTGGGAGCGTACCTCACGGAGGAATTATATGAGCGTAGTATGTTAGCCACTTGATGGTTGTAAAACCAAGTATGGAGATTCTGGTACTAGCGTTAATATAAGAGTTTGTGCCTGAGAGGCATTCTATTCTTTGGGTTGTGGACTGTGTGAGTTTGTACCAGATTTGACGGCCAATGTTATGTGTCATGGATAGGGTTATTATGGACCCTTGAAAGGTTATTAGCCCAGTATAGTATGATCAGAATCGGCTTGAGGGCCGTTGGTGGGTCTAATGTGAATGTGTGCTCTACATCAAGTCGGACGTGTTTATACCGCATAACATTGCTTACGGAGGAACCTTCGGGCATTGGATATTATTCCCGTCATCAATGGTTCCATTTTATAAAAACTCTATTGTGCCATGTGGGCTGTGAAACGGCTTGATTATTTCCACCGATAATGTGATCTCGTGTAGCTTGTGGTATTGTGTGAGCAGGATGCCTCTCAAGATGTAGGCCATTTATTGCACCCTAGTTGTTCTTGGGTTTTGTAGCGTATGGCGCTATCCGTCTCCCCGGGGTTGTAATTTTGCAGTCAGAGCGCATGGGGTCGATATTCGGGTATTTCATAGGTATAAGCATTATGGCTTGATGGGTATTTCTTTAATTATAGTTATGTGTGGATCGGGTGGCATGCTGCCACGGGTACGTTGTTCGGATCGGGTGGTACGTCGCCATGGGTATGTTTTCTAGATCGGGTTGCACGCCGCAACGGGATCATGTATAGATCGGGCTGCACGCCGCAACAATAATATGTTGAGGTACGGTTCCCTATATCTATTTCTGTGTATTCTATTTCTCATTCTCTGAGAAGGGTTCATAACATCTTTTCGACCATTTTATTCATTACGCGGGCTGGGTAATTCTTTTCCAGAGTTTGTTCCTGTTTATGTGTCACATTCAAGTTAAAGGCTTGTTAGCGTATTGATGGCGTCATATGAAATTTTTGGCGGTGTTTGAGATGCCGTATTGCCTGAGCAGCTTGTACTGGGTGAGACGAGTTTATTGGACTTGGGATTAGTGTGATCGGAGTCATATAAGGTACATCAAAGAGCAAATATCGTTATTCAATTCAGAATGAAGTAATGGTTGTTTTTAGGAGGAGAGACTCCATGATTTATTGACTCTGTAGGCGGTTATGAGTTTCTACACATCTCTTTCGTCGTGGTAGTATTGCGAGAATAGGAACAGGGCCTATATGTGTTACAGGGTGTATTGCGGGCATCAGATTCATGAAATTGCCGCTATTGTGGTCGGAGGATGTTATTATGGGCAACCGACTTATGTGGCGCATGGTGTGATTTCAGCATAGGTGCATGATCATGTTGTGGTACAATGTGTAGTGATTGATGTGGTGTTCGTATGTTAAATCAGGTCTCGTGGAGAATTCCGGATGTTGGAATTTTGCTCTAAGGCTTGATAGCTAAGGTTATAAGGAGCATCTTCAGTCTGGCTCGAGCTAATGTGCTCACACGGGTTGTGTTGGCACGGGTAGGTGCACGAGGTGTTAAAAGATAATTTCGGACAACTCCGGAGCAGTTCTTGGCACGTTCAAGGATGAGAGTATGTATAAGTGGGTGAGAACGTCCAGTGTTTTATGGCCTTGAGTAGCTTCGCTTCATGTATTATGACTTGTATGTGTGGTTGGAATTGAATTTTGGGAAGTTCAGAGTTAATTTGGAAAGAAAATTCTAAATTCGGAAGCTTTAAGTTGGAAAATTGACTAAGGTTTGACTTTTGAGTAAACGACATCGGAATCGAGATTTGAAGATTCCAATAGGTAAGTATGGTGATTCTGGACATGGGCGTATGTTCGGGTTGAGTATCAGGTGGTCCAGAAGCATTTCAACGCGCATTACAGAAGGTTGGCATTTTGAAGGCTTAAGAATTTCATTTGTTTTGTTTGAAGTGGATTTTGATGTTATCGATGTTCGTTTGGGGTTTCGAGCCTTGGAATAGGTTTGCATCGTGATTTATGACTTGCACGCAAAGTTTGGCGTTATTCCTGAATGTTTCGATATGATTCGGATGCATTCATTGAAGTTTGGAAGTTTAAAAGTTTAAAGAAGGATTTTGATCATCGATTCGTCGTTTTGATGTTGTTTGGTGTCATTTGAATCCTCGAGCAGGTTGATTTCATGTTTTTGGACTGGTTGGTTTTGTTAGATGGGGTCCCGGGGGCCCTGGGTATGTTTCGGGGTGATTTCGGACCATGTTTGGGTAAATTGTTGTTAAGGGCCTCACGCATTCGTGAAGAAGGAACTTTGGACTGGGCCCTTTTGTTCTACATGTTCGCGATAAGGAGGTACGTTCGCGAAGGTCTAGGCAGTTGTGCTCCGCGTTCGCGATTGACTGGTCGCGTTCGCGTAAGGTAAGCTGGGCCTGGGATGTTTCCGGCCTACGCATTCGCGAGGATGGTTCCGCGCTCGCAATGGTCAGGACTGGAAAGGCATCGCGTTCGCGAGCCTGTTTTCGCGATCGCGAAGGCAGAATTTGGAGCTCAAGCAGGTGGTGCTCCACAAATGCGAGGGCAATGACGCATTCGCAAAGAAGGTCAGACTGGGCACTATCTCTTTTAAATCAGGGATTTGGCCCATTCTCACTTCATTTCTTCCATGGGAGCCGATTTTGGATCAATTTTGGAGTGCCATTTTCACTGCCTATTAGGGGGTAAGTGATTTCTTCACATTATGAGTTAAGTACATGGTTTATATATGGATTTAAGCATGGGAATTTGTAGAAATTTGGGGCTTTTGTAGAAAACCTAGAAATCGATATTTGGATTTTTACCACGAAATTGGACATGGAATTGGAAATAAATCATATATTTGAGTTCGTAATGTTATAGGTAAAGGGGAGTTGGGGATTATGATAAATTGATTAATTATAAGCATTGGAGTAAATTTTGATTGAGTTGTACATTGTTTGACTAGTTTTGGATCGTTTAGCTACAATGTAAGAGTTAGAGAGGTGTTGGAGCCGAACTTGGAACTTCGGAGCGAGGTAATTCTCCTGTCTAACCTTGCGGAGGGGGGGGGGAGAAATACCCCATAGGTGATGTAATTGATATGTGATACTAGTTGTGGGTGCTACATACGCGCGAGGTGACGAGAGTCCGTACGTAGCTAAAGCATGTTTATGTCCGGCTAGACTTAGGACCTTATCATTTAATAATTTGAATTATTTGAATTCACTCTGCTAGCTTAATTACTATAACTTATAATTGAAATTTATTTAGAAATAAATATATGTATACTATGACGAGCCTTATCACCTTGAGTTGTTGGCTAGTTATTTGAGAAAAGGTAAAGTTTATATTCATTTTGTACTCATGTACTGTATTGTAAGCACCTGTCTCATTATTCGATAACTTATTTTCTTTCTTGTGGAGCGGAAGATGCATCTATAGTTCGTGCCGCTCGACCCTTGGCAGTATACACATTATTCTGGATCGGGGCGGAACAAGCTCGACATAATCGTGCGTTATATCGCTGGTAGTCTGAACATTCACGAGATTATCTCTCCACTGATGCCCGGCATTTTATATGGTACTTCTTATCTATTTGTTTCTGATACTTGATTCATCTGAGCTGATGAGGTAGAATACAAGACTGAGCAATTTATACTTTAAGAGAAATATTTGGAAGATTAGGTAACTTACATATTTACCCTATTATGGTTGTGTGCTTCACATCTGCTTATTGTTTTATTATATTTCTTATTGGACCTTTAGTAAGTGTCGATATCAACCCCTCGTCACTACTTCTCCGGGGTTAGGCTAGATACTTACTGGGTATGCGTTGATTTACGTACTCATACCGCACTTCTGCACTAAATGTGCAGGATCTGACAGGTTCATTTGGTGATCTTCTTGGCGCGTAGGCACGGCTATTGCAGGGACATTACCTCGAGCTGCATTCCATGTTATGATCTGCAGCGTATAGAGTCTCCATCGGATTATTTATATTCTCCTATCTAACCTGTAATCCAAACTGATGTTGTATTTTATTATATTTCCTAGTTGATGCTCATGCACTTGTGACACCGGGTTTTGGGGGCTTCTACTGTACGTTTGGTATGGTAGTTCACGTAATTATTATCCTTTTACCATGTAAATTCTATTTCATACTATTTAATTAATGGAACTTATGGTTTCAAAGGTAAAAAAAATGAGTAATTAAGCTGATTAAGCACCATTGGCTAGCCTGACTGCGGCGATAGGCGCCATAGCGACCCATAGTGGATTTTGGGTCGTGACAGAAAGATTAATTTGGCTTATTTTCGCATTAATGTAATGAGGCAACATTGTCATGAATTTTCTCCAAGTCTATGTGTCTCTTAGGCCTACCTCAGGCACAATGTGGTCCCCAAGTTAGGACGCGAAATATTGCATGACCTTATATAATACCTGCTTAAATATTGCAAACACTCTTTTACTTCATCTTACTGACTTGGATACCTTTTGTTTTCTTTCTTTTGATTACTCCCATTCCTAAAGGTTGGTTCCTACATTCTAGCATCATCAACTTACCACACCAAATCCAAAGGTCCTCCACCTCCCCCTCCACCTAGTGACCCGAAAAGCAAGGACAAAGGCAAAGGGAAGATGGATGATCCAAGTGGTAACCGAAAACATAATGCTACCATAGCAGAGAATGTTGAAACCTCGGATGGTAGGAGTACGCCAGGACATAATGAGTTAGTCTTACGTTAGGAAAAGAAAATCTTAGAGCTGCAAGGTGAGCTTGAGCAGGTCCAAAATCTCACAAACCTCTCCCTTACTCTAAATGTTCCTGACATCAACCAGTAAAACACAACCATTCTGAACCAAACACTACCGCAAAAACCCAAAACCAAAATCCACTACCCATAGCTCCACAAAATCCTCTCATAATGCACCAGTATCACAGTCCCGCAGCTCCTCAAAACCTTAACCCGCCACCAGTGCAAACCCCTCAACAGCACCACCATGATCCAATCCAGTATCCGCAAACCACCACTTATCATACCCCTCAAAACGCACCACAACTCACCCTAGATCCCCCTCACTTCGATCAACGATCACCTGTAGACCCAAGTTCCAGGAACTCATGAAGACAACCCGATATACGTGGAGACCTTACCCCATACCTCGCGACAAACCCTATACATACCTGAAACTACCAAGAAGGACCTGCTCATCCGAAACATGGCGGAGGAACTCAAGAAACTGACAAGGAGAGTCCAGTGTGTTGAAGGCGGGAAGGGTGTTTAAGGTTTGCATTATGAAGACTTTTGTATCAAGCCAGATGTAGAACTATCAGAGGGATAAAAAACCTCCTAAGTTCGAGATGTTTGATGGCACCGGTGATCCTAAGGTGCATCTGCGAACTTACTGTGACGAGCTTGTGGGAGTAGGCAAGAATGAAAAAATTCGCATGAAACTGTTCATGCGAAGACTTACATGAGATGCATTATCTTGGTATATCAGGTAGAATCCGAATAAGTGGGCAAATTGGATGAGTGTGGCATCTGATTTCATGGATAAGTTCAACTTTAACATATAAAACGCACTAGGCATTTTCTATATCGAGAACCTGAAGAAGAAGCTGACAGAAACCATTCCTGAGTATGCTACTCGTTGGAGATCAGAGGTCGCCAAGGTGAGGCCACCACTTGAAGAAGAACATATGAACAAGTTCTTTGTCATAGCTCAGGATCGGTAGTACTACGAAAGATTGATGGTTATAGAGAATCAAAAGTTCTCAAACATATCAAGTTAGGAAAAAAGGATGGAAGAAGGAATCAAGAGCAGAATGGTGACCAATTTTGAGGCACTGCATGCCACCAATAAAGCCTTACAATCAGGAGGTATCTCGAAGAAGAAAGAAGTGATTACCGTGATGGTAGCCGAGGGCCCTAACTCTCCTCTCACCTACCAAATACCTCCAACCGCATATCAACCCTCACCTCCATCTACCATACCAATAACATTGAACCTGCATATTATCATTCACCTCGTCCCACCAGCCAAAACTACCCAAAGCCACGACCAAACTTTGATCACAGAGCTCCTAAACAATACACCCCGATCGCCGAACCCATAGCCCAACGGTATGAGAGTAAAGGATGTTGGTTTGTCACCTTTATTCCTGCTGTTGCTGTTGAGAATCCTTTCGAGTAGGTTAACTCCAACAAAACTCATGCCAATCATTCAAGCATGAAGGTTGATACTATTGAGGAGTGCCGCATGTTGAAATACATGATCTAGACACTAATAAACACCAAAGTTATACAAGAAAACTATGCCGCGACATATGTCCGTAATAAACCTCTCCCTGATCATAGGGGTGAGGGAGTGAATGTGATAGAAACGGATGAGGAATGGGATCAGGAAGGATCCATCGGACATATTCGAGAAGTGCCTAAAAAATCTCATGTCACCCTCTCGCCGATTGTGGTGCAAACCCAGGCACTGTCTGAGGTCGAGGTAGCTACGCCCTTCACTATGATGGTAGCTACAACACCATCCTATTAGTCTGATGCTATCCCATGGGATTATGTGGCAGAGGCGAGAAGAAAATGAAACGGAAAGATAGAAGAGACAGGTGCTGCGCAAGGAATGACCAAAACTATCAGAGTTTATACATTTGGGAATCTTGGGGAAACAAGATAAGAGACCACATCTAAGCCACCTATCGTGGAGATAGGCACTGATGATCTTTGAAGGAAGGTACATGCAAGGGAATACTTTGTTGTTGATAATCTGAACAAGACTCCCTCCCAGATATCCATCTTATCGCTGTTGCAAAACTCAGATGCGCACATGAATGTCTTGATGAAGGTATTAAGTGAAGCTTATGTGCCCACCAGTATCGCTAGTGGGGAGATGGCCAATATGGCAGGACAAGTACTGGAGAGCCACAAGATTACTTTCCACGAAGACGAGCTACCACTGGAGGGGTTGAGTCACAACAAAGCATTGCACATCACTGTGCAATATGAAGACAAGTTCATTGCCAAGGTTTTGATAGATAGGGGTTCGAGCCTGAACATATGCCTGCAGATTACTCTAAAAATATTGGGTAAAGGCTTGCATGAGATATATATAGGAAGCATGAATGTGAAGGCGTTCGATGGATCTTAGAGCGCCACTATCGGAGAACCCAACCTTGATCTGTAGATGGGCCCGACCTGGTTCGATGTTGAATTCCAGCTGCTAGACATATTCGCAACCTAAAACGTTTTGTTGGGACCACCATGGATACACGCAGCTGGGGCAATTGCCTCTACTCTGTACCATGCTGTGAAGTTCGAGTGTAATCATCAAGAGGTGATTATTCACAGAGATGGAGGCAATCTTATCTACACCAACCAAACTGTGCCAGTTATCGAGAGCAGGAGGAAATTGGGAGGAGAGACATACCACCGCATTGAGCAAGTAAACACAATTGAGAAGGGTTAATGGTGGAGCAATAAGATAGAAAGCATACTGATGTGGTTCGGGTATGAACCAGGCAATGGTCTTGGCCGAAAGCATCAAGGGATCAGAGAACTAATACGACCAAAATATCATGGCACAACCTTTGGTCTTGGGTATGAATATACTGTGCAAGAATACTAGGATTGGACACTGCCATGGCGTGCCAATCAGTATCCGCTGAAAGAACCCATACAATAATTACATCAGACGTTCCGCCAGACTGATGTGATTTGGGGATTCTAGGAAGACGAGGTTTTGGCACGCATGAGGAAGCTGTTTCTGGACGAGAAAGATATGGATTGCAGTGCAATTTTAGAGGAGGAGGAGGAGGAGGAGGAGGAAGACCTTACATACTACCTACTAACCCCATGTGTCTAGCGGTAAAGCAGAAGCTTAGGAAATTCATGCCAAATATGAGTCTGAAGAACAAGGAAAAAGCGAAATGAGGAATCAAAGGCACAAACCAACCTTCTCCAAAACCTCACAATTTTTCTTTGGATGAAGGCATAACAGATAAAGCAAGCGCTCCACAACTATATGCAAAAAGACCACTATCTTCACACCGACAGAAGTCACCGAGCACAAAGGTGTCAAGTTAAGAACCACGTTGCTTCTTCATATAATTGATCGTCGCTTTCTTCGCATCGGGCTAAGCATTGCCCTCATCACTACGCAGGGCTAAGCATTTTTCTCATTTCTCTACATAGGGCTAAGCACTGGCCTCATTACTTTGCATGAGGCAAAGCACTTTCTCCATTATTGAATATGACAAACTCCGCTTCCCTTGCATGAGACTTAATACTATCTCCATTACATTGCATGAGGCTAAGAACTGCCTCCATTATTGAATAAAGCTAAACTTTGCCTTCCCTTGCATGAGACTAAAAACTGTCTCAAATTACATTACATGAGGCTAAGCACTACCTCCATTGTTGCATAAGGCTAAACTCTACCTTCCCTTGCATGAGACTAAACACTATCTGCATTACATTGCATAAGGCTAAGAATTGCCTCCATTACTGCATAATGCTAAACGCTGCCTTTCCTTGCATGAGACTAAGTGCTGTCTCCTTTACATTGCATGAGGCTAAGCATTGCCTCCATTATCGCATAAGGCTAAGCATTGCCTTCCTTTGCATGAGACTAAGCATTGTCTCCGTTACATTTTCATGAGGCTAAGCACTGCCTCCGTTATTGTATAAGGCTAAAAGCTGTCTTCCTCTACATAAGGCTAAGCATTGCCCTCATCACATACAAGGTTAGGCACTGCCTTGCTTTGTTCTCTCATATGATTAAGCAGCACATGTTCCCTCTATCAAATGATTGATATCACTAAATCTTTCCATTTCATGGGCTAAAGATCGCCACGTTGTCTGATGACGTCATAGTCTGAAGACATCATCCTCATAGCCCGAAGACATCATGTTATGACTTGAGTATCTCTTTAAGCTGCATATCATTGTTCAAAGGCATCATTGTCCAGAGGCACCATCCTCATGGCTTGAGGACACCACTTCATGGCCTACGAATCCCTTGTCATATGCTTTATGGCCCAGGACATTATGGTCCAAGGACATCATCCTTATCGTCTAAAGACAACTTTCATGGTCCGAAGGGAATTTGCAACATGTCTAAATTTCTGCAATACCTATATGTATTTGCGTGCATCATGTTTTAGTTTTTATAGGTAACTCCGCACGTAACAGTTCTACAAAACGGGAGCAATTCTCACTCTGGTTTTCGTTCACAGTATTTATATCCTTTGATTATCTCAAACATAACCGATAAGCAGCAGTTATATACTCTTTGTCGCATTGTCGCCCAAACGTTTATCTTGAATATCCATAACATTCCAATTCGCATTCATATCTCCACCCGAAATTATCCATCATCCTTTAGAAAATATCTTTCCTCGATGCATGTGATCATCCTTATAACAACTCCATCGGTTTCGTTCACCGTTGGATCCATAACTACTCACGTTCTGATTTCCGTAATACCATGTGTTGCACCCTATTTTTTAGAAGACAAAACAAAGTACAATTTGTAGTACTCTACAAAGATAGTTAATGTTCAGAGTCGCCTCCTATTATTTAAGGTATACTAGGACACCTATGCTATACTGCATAATATACACTTCAACTATGATATGTGAAACCATTGAGATTTTAGGTAAGGGTCCAAGTTTTCTCGAGGGAAAGGTATTAGGCATCCCTCAAGATCCACAAAAATGTGGTTCCAGTGGAATCAATCAAATAAGAGAGGGAAGGTTCAAAGATGATTAACAAATACTCACAACTATTACAAAGAACAAAAAAAATAATTAATGTGTACTAGAATGAAGAATACTGATAATTAACTATGTAATGAACTGTGTGCAGATGAAGCATGCAAGAGTATTTTTGTGTTTTGAAATGGAATGATCAAAATATATTGACTCTTATGAGATGTATGTAGAGTGAACAAGAAAGTCGCACTCCAAAAGGATGAGATGTGTGGATGTGAGTTCCAAATAAAGAATAGCAAAATATTTGATAAAAATATATGCAATGATATGTAGTATATAAAAGAACTAAAAATAAATAAAAGAGTGATATTTTGGTGTAAATTAAATAATATGAAAAAGAATTGCAACTGAAGAGTGCATGTTAACTCAAATTGTTTGAACAAAAGTTTGAACTTATAAGAATAAACTTAAGGAGCAAACAACTCATAATTAAAGTTAAAGTCTTAGATGGATAACTACAACAAAATAAAAGTTTATACTAAAATATTTGAGAAAAAGAGAAAAGAATATTTATTTGCGCGTCAATAAATAGTTAGCAAGGAGTTTGGTCAAAGAATGGAGGAAAAATCATCCTCGAATAATCATAGTGTATGATGAGTAAAGTGAAATAATTGATTCAATGAATAAAGAATTGATTTGACGAATGAATGTGGTATAAAACATGTATTGAGAAGTTTATAACATAAGAAAATTATTATATCGATATAACATAAATGTTTGCATTGCAAAAATGAATGGTCATTCAATGAGCAACTAGAGACTATCTTTAGAGTCATGATCTTGGAAAACCACTTTTTGGGCGAAACCCAAATGACTACAAAGCCTAAGCCACTCAACCATTAACTATCTTATAAAGAATTACTATCAAAGAGTAGCCAATGCAATTATCATGTAGTGAGGAAATATTTAAAGCATGACTATTTCACTTGTGGCAAAGTATATTCAATAGGACAAGCAAAGTAAACTAATAAAAAATCTTTTAGAGTTTGATTGAAAGAATTAGTTTCGGAATGAAGTATAAAGAAACTTCAACTTATAGTTGCGACCAAGCAACTTAACTATGCAAAATAGTCTTGATTGAATACATATAATAAAAGATGAAGAGTTATATTTGAATAAGATAGTCATCAATTAACTTGAGAGAAATAATCGAATAGGGTATGAAAATCTTATCATAAATAGGGAAGCATAAGAGAGAATTACCTATACAAATCTTTTCATGTGATAATGGGATGACTAAAATTCTATCATGAAAGGTTAGTTGAATAAAGAATAAATAAGGAATTAAAACTTTGTTGGGGATATACAGATAAGAAAAAGAATTGCTCTTTTTCAATGAGAGAGTCTGTGCAACACTAAAACAAACTATTCCTACAATTAAATTTCACCAAAGACTTTAGGTAGTACTTTATAATTGTATTGCTAACCAAAGAGTTATTACAGATGAATTTAAATGTATGAGTGTGATATCTAGTAAGAAAATTCACATAATATCAACATATACTAACATTCATGCCAAAACTCAACTAAAATCATTTACAAACCCAATTTACTCATGTTAAGCTAACTAACTCGGGTTAATTAGTTAAACATAAATCAAGTTAATTAAACTGATCACGAAAGTGTCTGAGATTTTAGTACTCGATACGAACTATTATTAATTAGATTTTAGGCGATTAAATTGATTATTACCTAAGCATGATAATAGATGTAAACATTATCACAAAGAAATAAGCATGACATGCTAGTGAAATGATATAATATAAAATAAACTAAAGTAAATAACTCTTTTGAAATATTTTTTGAAGTTATTTTTTTGGGGAAGGTTTTAGAAATGTTTAAAAAATATGATTTGGAGGCTCGAATGATTTATGTTGTATAGCAATAAGATATTAGAATGCGATCACCGACTTTGTTGGAATTCTGGCGGCCAATCGTGTTGCCTCCAGAAGCACGAATATTCACATTCTCTTCTTTTGTTTTTCTTTGGTTTTCGTCATCGCCTCATATATATACTTTTTTGTTTCGGATCCGAGGGACAGTGTAGTATATTGCCCTTTTTCAGTTGAAAATCATCACAAGGCCTCAAAAATTTTATTGTCATCGGCCAGTGTAGTATTTGTTCAAAGTAGTGACATCCAATTTTTTTGGAAGAAATTAGCTAAGAACTTCAGTAGTACTACGAGTATCTCAATAATAGTAATTCCAATTCACATCCACTTTCGCTCCCAACACAGTAAACAAAGAGGCTTTCAATGAGCGACAACGAAATAAGGTTACCATGCCCGACTAATCTTCACAAATACAAATAATTGCACAAGATTATAACCACCAGAGATTATTGCAAATTACATTATAGAAGTAACAAAGCTCTCACAGGATATGCAAAGATTCCACTTAGTATTGTCAAAACATAGTCGTCGTCTCTTAAGACAAAAGAAGGAAGGTCGTCCATTAACCGCAAGCAACATCATCAAAGTGAAAAACCTCACAAAAGCAATGGCTAGTGGCAAGAATAGAGAGAATCACAAGTTGAGAATCAAAACCCAAATGAGTTTCCTGCTGCCCATAAAATAACAAAGCAACAAATAGAGGGCTAAACATCAGACCAAAACTGGTTACTGTCGATTTCCATGGAGGGTCGTCGGAAAACAAACAATCCAAACCAGCTACCAAGAGATGGCGTCAAGAAAACATTAATAGTGTCAAAACAAGCAGGGGTAAACCATAGCAAAAAAGATTAGAAACATAATAAGGTTGCACTATTGAAGTAGTAGTCAAAGCGTAACACCGTGTTCAAAGGCACAACACCTTGAATCGATGTAATCATTCTGCGTCGAGGCAAAGTTGTGTTTCTGTATGAAATGAGCATCGATCGTCGACAGGAACAAGGTCGTCGGAGCTCGCGTTCACCTGCCAGATCTAAGCAACATTAAAATGACCAATCAGTACCAAAAGTGAATGAAGCCATGTCAGTTTTCCATAGATCTATAAAATAAAAACCAAAATGAGAAGAGAACAATAAAAGTCATTGGATACATGATTCAGAACCATTTTCTGTTGAAGTCTCGTCTCCAGCAAGATCTAAATATTTTCGACCAGATCTGGATAGTTTCCTTGTTGTCACTGATACAGGAATGGAAAAGAGAAGACCAGGAAAGGAGAATATGGAGTGGGGTCATGGCGATTGAGCGGTCGCCGTCCATCACCGATGATCAAATCCGGCGGGCAGCGATGGTTGTTCGAGAGGAGAGATCGAGAGATGGGGAGCTTGGGAGAGATGGCGGCTGAAACTTGTCTCTCTAGAATGAGAGAATGAGACACTCACTTTAAGGTTAGGGGGCAGACTCAAAATCTGATGGGAGTCCTTTAAAATAGGTGGGTGCATTTTGTTTTATAATAGGTGTATGAGTGAAAAATAATGTGGTCCATATTAATATGAAAATAAAGATAAAATGTATGAAAATAAAGATGTGCTCAAAATAAGAGAAGGTTATGTCATCTCAAGTCATATCAAGTCACATCAATTGACTAGTCACACTACACTGTCTTGTCACATCACACTGTCTTGTCACATCAAATGTGTTGTCACTTCGGATGTTGACAGGACATTGAATTTGATGGGACTTGAATTCGTATTTTGAAATTAATTCTACTGGCTTCCGTGTAATTAGTAGACTATGCTACGAATTAGAAGATGATAATTTAATTGTAAAATCTTATAAAATTTATTTGAAAATATAACTACTACAATTGTGTTATAGTAATTATTATTTTAATTTTGAAAGTGTAACGACCCAGCCGGTCATTTTGAGTGTTGTAGCCCCGTTCCCCATTTACAGCCTATTATATGCTCAATTATTCTTATGTGACTTTTCGGGGTAGTTGGTTTGGTTCCGGGGATGTTTCAGAATGAATTGGGACACTTAGTCCCAAGGTTAGAAGCCTAAGTTGAAAGCGTTTATGGGATATTAACTTATGTATACATGGCCACAAAATGGAGTTTTGACGGTTCCGATAGTTCTGTAGGGTGATTTTTGACTTAGGAGTGTGTCCAGATAGCGACTTGGAGGCCCCTAGTTTATCTTGGCTTGAATTGGTAAAAGTGAAAAAAATTAAAAGTTTGGAGAGTTGAGAAGTTTAACTAAGAGTTGACTTTATGGTTACCGGGCACGGATTTTGGTTCCAGAAGTTGGAATAGGTCCTTTTGTGTCATTTATGACTTATATACACAATTTGAGGTAAATCCGAGTTGATTTGATAGGTTTCGGCATCGATTGTAGAAGTTGAAATTTATTAGTTTTCATTAGGCTTGAATTGGGGCGCAATTCATGTTTTTGATGTTGTTTGATGTGATTTGAGGCCTCAACTAAGTCCGTATCGTGTTTTAGGACTTGTTGGTATGTTTGGTTGAGGTCGGAGGGGCCTCGAGAGTGATTCGGGTCGAAAGCCGATTGATATTGGACTTGGATGATTTATTGAGGATGCTGATGTCTGGTGCAACCTCACCTGCGAGAAAAGGGCCACAGGTGCGGAGCCGCAAATGTGGCCAGGTGAGCGCCAATGCGAGGTATGAGATGGGAGCTGGGGAGCTCAGGTGTAGAGTAGAGGACCACAGAAGCGAGCGCGCATCTGTGCAAAGTTTTTCGTAGAAGCAGAGTTGGGCAATTTGGGGCAGTGATCGCAGAAGCGATAAGTTGTTCGTAGATGCGGCCCTGCAGGTGCAAAGAGAGGACTGCAGGTGCGCATGGTCGGGGGTTTTAGTGCGCTTCGCAAAAGCAATGTTTCCTCCGCAAAAGCGGGATCGAATGTGTGATCCCTGGCTTCGCAGGTGCGAAAGGCCTGTGTAGATTATACTTCGAAGGGTTTTCGAGATTTTCTCCTTTTGGGACATTACAAGCTTGGTTGGAGGCAATTTTTTTTCTAGCTAAATAAGAATTTTATTAATAGAAGCATAATACAAAAGTTGAGAGGGACATAAACCTCACCTCCAATACAAGAGTAAATATACACTTAGTCATCCTAGTGTGATAACTAGATATACCTAAAATGTGGTAAGGTGTTAGACCTATGGTGATGTAGCGATTGTCTATTTTAGAGTGATAGAAATTCGTATGTGCAAAAATAGAGTGAGATTGTTCTAGGTCAGCTATCCAAAAAAGTACAAGTGTTCCTGCTTCTATTGTGTGTTTAAAGAAGTGATCCCCAGTATGTGCATCTGATATCCACAAAAGCTTTCTAGAGTTCTCAAAAGAATGAAAAAAGAGTGCGAGCCATCTTCAATTTTGCTTGGACTTTGTAAAGAAAAGCCAAGTTGAAGATGACCGTTTAAAGTAAAGTGATTGTTGTTGTTGACTGTGTGCCGGACTTGCTGCAGTAGCCTGTTTGTGTGTTTTCTGTGTCTTCCTTTAGGTAGTCTGCTTGGTTTGGTGTTCAGTTGGGAGCTGCTGTCTTCTCTTGTCTCAGTCTAGTAATGTTCTATTGTTGCTTTCCATTCTTGTGGTGTCTATTGACTGGTACTGCTGTGGTATTGAGTGGAGTCATATTTCCATCGGTGCAATATAGTTGGAGATGACCATGATAGTTGCTGAAGGTGCAAGAGATTGAGTACCAGGGGTACTAATACCACACCTTGCAACTGCAGGAACAATCTGAACCAATTCAAGTTCCCTACAGTATGATGGAGGGTGCTGGTTTGCTGGTATTCTATTAACTATGCTATTGTGTCTTGAAACTACTGTTGTTTTGCTTTATGCCTGTGTAGATCCTTATTCCTGTGCTGCTTTGAGATAATTGGGGTTTTTTGAATAATGAGGGCTTGAAGCTGCTGCTGCATTGAGTTATGTCTGTGCTTATCCTTGCTCTTGTGCTGCTTTGTGTTGATTGGATGTCTATGAAATATAAGTGCTGAAAGGATCCATGGTGGTTGACTTGGATTGTTGTTGCTCTTGTATGTGTGCTTCTTCTGCTGATAGTTTGCTGGCTGAGTTTCTATGTCTTGAAATTGCAACTGATGTGCTTTGTGCTTGTGTATATCCTTGCTACAGTGTTGCTCCTGATGATAGTCTGTTGGTGTTTCAGTTTTCTGTGAGGGTTGTTGGCTCTGTGGATTGCTGATGTGCTGCTGAGCGAATTCAGGCTTCCAGTATTGCAATGTGGCTGCAAATGTCCAAGATGATTGTTTTAGTTGTAACAGATTGAGCACCAAAGGTGCTAATACCACACCTTGCAATTGCAGCAATAATCGGGACCATTTCAGGCTGCTTACAGTATTGTGGAGGGAATGCATTCAGTGATGGAAATGATATGTATGTTGCTGCTTTTATGGTTTTTTGTTTGCTTTTTTGGTTGGAGAAATTGGGATCCAGACTACTGACCAAAGAGGCAATGTAATGATGCATTGTTTCTTCAGAAGTAAGTTGGTCCCTCACAGTGATTAAAATTTCACTTCTGCTTGAATCTAAGGTGCTGGTGGCTAGATGAGCAGGTATTGATGGTAGCCCTTGTCAGCATTTCCTACAAGAAAGAACATCATGTTAGATTGGATCCACTTCTCCAGTTTCTCCTCATTAAAGTTCTTGTAACGATTCTTATGGTGGCATCCCAGGTATAGTTGTGTGCCTGCAAACAACAGCACACAGATTATGTGAGACCCTTCAGTCACTATCTGCTCCCCATCTTGGTCTCCCTTTGGCGTGCGATGCTTTGTTTGGTGCCACTAGTGTATCTGCAGAGTTAACATACATGTTAAATCACTGATTGGTCTCAAGTATATGGTAGTGATCCATTGTTGTGGTCTTAGATTATATGGTTGCAGTACTTCAGTATTTCCTGTCAAAGGTATCAATTTGCACAGCTTCACTCTTTCTGCATCACTACTACTGTGTTTGTACTTTCTAGTTAGGGCATTATTCTTTTCTAGAGTTAATTCCCTCTATTTCCTACAATCTTTACTCTTAGATATGGATATTGGCTTTTATCACTATTAACCAGCCTTTTACTTTGTGTGTCTAGATCATCAAAGCAATGATAATCTATGAGTCCATTATACAGAGCATAATTTGCAATATGGTCTGTCAATCTGTTGCCTTCCCTGAGTGTGTGTGCTACTGTTGCATTGCATTTTGTCATCAAATCTTTGATTTCTGCAACAGTTTCCTGGATGGACCAAGGTACTTTCCATTCTCCCTTTATTCTCTTCAATAGCATTGTTGAGTCAGTGTGGAGCTCTATTAAAAGGTGTTCATTGTGGACACAGAATCTAAGGGCCTCCACCATTGCCTGCGCCTCAGCTTCAGTGTTTGTGCTTTCTTTAATCTCCTTACTGTACGCATGTATTACATCTCCCTCTTTATTTCTCAGTACAAAGCCAATGGAGCTTCTACATGGGTTGCCCCTGGAAGTGCCATATGTGTTGACTTTGATCCTCCCTTGTTTGGGGAATTCCCATATCATTTTAGTGTACTTCAAAGTAGGAGTATATTGTTCAATCATGACAATTATATCTGGCCATTTATGGGGGATGTTTTGAATTCCTCGCTTTCGGACTTTAATAAGTATCTGGAGAGTAGACGTAATTTGATAGATTACCCTGTAGATAGTGACTTTGTCCCTGTATTTGTAGCTATTTCTTCTCTTCCACAGCTCCCATATAATCACTGAAGGTAGGGCTTGCATTATTGGTTTCAGTTTCGCTTTAGTACTTGCTGCCATTGTCAGAGCAGGGTTTCTTTGGGTGTGGAGAGCTTGGTCATGTGAAGAGGCATTTTCCCCGCCTTTTAGGAGGTCCAGTTCAGCAGAGGAGTCCGACCGTGACTTTCGCACTAGTTACTTCACATCCCGCACAGCCAGTTTACGGTGGGGCTTAGACAGCTAGAGGTCGCCCAAGAGGGGGAGGCCAATCAGGTGGCGGACAGGCTGGATTCTATGTTGTTCCTGCCAGGCCAGAGGCTATTGCTACAGGCACAGTGATCACACGTATTGTCTCAGTATGCCACAGGGATGCTTTTATATTATTTGACCCTGGTTCTACTTATTTGTAAGTATCATCATATTTTGCTCGTTGTTTGGATATGCCTCATGAGTCCTTAGTTTCACGTGTTCACATATCTATGCCAGTGGGCGATGCTATTGCTATGGACCGTGTGTATCAGTCGTGTGTGTGACTATTTGGAGGATTGGAGACTAGAATTGATCACTTATTGATTAGTGTGGTTGATTTCGACGTAAATTGTGGAGAGATTCTCTAGATTATGTTCCCAACAGGGTTATTTCTTATCTGAAGGCCCAACGGATTGTTGGGAAAGGGTGTATGTCATATTTAGCCTGTGTGAGGGATGTTGGTGCTAATAGTCCTACTATTGATTCTGTTCCAGTAGTGTGAGACTTTCTGGATGTATTTTATGAAGACCCCACCCTATAGGGATATTAATTTTGGTATTGACTTGGTGCTGGGGACTCAGCCCATTTCTATTCCTCCGTATCGTATGGCACCAGTAGAGTTGAAGGAATTGAAAGAGCAGCTTTAGAAGCTTTTGGATAAGGGGATTATTAGGACTAGTGTGTCGCCTTGGGGTACACCAGTTCTGTTTGTGATGAAGAAGGATGGCACTATGCGGATGTGCGTCGATTATATACAGTTGAACAAAATTAAGATCAATAACAAGTATCATTTGTTGCACATTGATGATCTATTTGACCAGCTTCAGGGAGCGAGAGTGTTCTCTAAGATTGATTTAAGGTCTGGGTATCACTAGTTGAAAATTCAAGACTCAGATATTCAGAAGATGGCATTCAGGACCCGCTATGGTCACTATTAGTTCCTTGTGATGTCTTTTAGGCTGACCAATGCACCAGCAACATTCATGCATCTAATGAGTAGTGTATTTCAGCCATATGTTGATTTATTTGCCATAGTATTCATTGATGATATCCTGCTGTACTCACGTAGGCAAGAGGAGCATGCCCCACATTTGAGGATTGTACTACAGGGATTGAGGGAGGTGAAGCTTTATGCCAAGTTCTCCAAGTGTGAGTTTTGGCTTTGTTCGGTGGCGTTCTTGTGACATGTGGTGTCCAGTGAACGGTCTAAGATACATCCAAATAAGATAGAGGCAGTTCAGAGTTGGTCCAGACCATCTTCAGCTACTGAGATTCGGAGCTTTCTCGGCTTGGCTTGATATTATTGTTGCTTTGTGGAGGGTTTCTCGTCCATTGCATCGCCTTTGACAAAGTTGACCTAGAAGGGTGCTCCATTTAGGTGGTCGGATGAGCATTATGAAAGCTTTCAAAAGCTCAAGACTGCCTTGACCACAACTTTAGTTCTAGTTTTTTCTTCAGTGTGTAGCTCTTATACAGTGTATTGTGATGCTTCTCGGATTGGTATTGGGTGATTCTTGATGCAGGAGGGTAGAGTGATTGCTTATGCTTCGTGCCAGTTTAAGCCTCATGAGAAGAACTACCATCTTCATTATTTGGAGTTGGCAGCCATCGTTCATGCGTTGATGATTTGGAGGCATTATCTCCATGGTGTGTCTTGTGAGATATTTACGGATCATCACAATCTCCAGCACTTGTTCAAAAAAAAAGGATTTAAATTTGAGGCAACGTAGATGGTTGGAGCTACTAAAAGACTATCATATTGCCATTCTGTATCATCTTGGGAACGCCAATGTGGTGGCCGGTGCCTTGAGTAGAAAGGTGGTAAGTATGGGCAGCCTTGCATTTATTCTAGTAGATGAGAGACGGCTTGCATCAGATATTGAAGCCTTCGCCAATTAGTTCGTGAGATTAGATGTTTTGGAGCCCAGTCGGATTCTAGCTTGGGTGGTTTCTCATACTTCATTATATGATCACATCAGAGAGTGTCGGTATAATGATCCCCATTTGCTTGTCCTTAAGGACACGGTTCAGCATGGTGATGCGGAGGATGTTACAATTGGGGATGATGGGGTGTTACGGATGCAGGGTCTAATTTGTGTGCCCAATGTGGATGGGCTACGTGAGTTGGTACTTGAGGAGGCCCACAGTTCGCGGTATTCCATTCATCCGGGTGCTAAGATGTATCATAACTTGAGGCAACACTATTGGTGGAGAAGGATGAATAAAGACATAGTGGGGTTTGTAGCTCGGTGTCTAAATTGTCAGGAGGTGAAGTACGAGCATCCGTGACCGGACGGATTGCTTCAGAGGCTTGAGATTTCGGAGTGGAAATGGGAACGTATCACGATGGATTTTGTACTTGGGCTCCCACGGACTTCGAGGAAGTTTGATGCTATTTGGGTGATTGCGGATCGGTTGACCAAGTCCGTTATTTTATCCCTGTTGGGACTACTTACTTTCCAGAGCGAATGGTTGAGATCTACATCCATGAGATTGTTCACCTTTACGGTGTGCCGGTGTCCATCATTTCCGATTGGAGCATGTAGTTTACATCGCAATTTTGGAGAACACTGCAGCGAGAGTTAGGCACATGGGTTGAGTTGAGTACCACATTCCACCCTCAGACGGACAGACAGTCCATGCGCACTATTCAGATTTTGGAGGATATGCTACGCGCTTATGTCATAGATTTTGGGGGTTCTTGGGATCAGTTTCTGCCGCTTGCCGAGTTCTACTACAACAACAGCTACCAATCAAGCATTCAGTTGGCTTTGTATGGGAGGCGGTGTCGGTCTCCAGTGGGTTGGTTCGAGCAGGGTGAGGCTATGCTATTGGGTATTGACTTGATTCAGGACGCCTTGGACAAGGTTAAGTTGAACAGGATCGTCTTCACACGGAACAGTCTAGACAAAAGAGCTACGCCGATCAGAAGGTTCGCGATGTTGCCTACATGGTGGGGGAGTAGGTACAACTCAGAGTTTCACCCATGAAGGGTGTTATGAGGTTCAGAAAGAAGGACAAGCTGAGCCCTCGGTTTATTGGGCCTTTTGAGGTGCTTGAGAGGATTGGGGTGGTGGCTTACAACCTTGCCTTGCCGCCTAGTTTGTCAAATGTTCATCCAATGTTTCGTGATTCTATGCTCCGAAAGTATGTCTGCGATCCATCTCATATTTTGGATTTCAGCATGGTTTAGTTGGATTGTGAATTGATTTATGATGTGGAGTCGGTGGTCATTTTGGATTGGCAGGTTTGAAAGTTGAGGTCAAAGAACATAGCTTCAATGAAGGTGCAGTAGAGAGGTCAGCTAGTCGAGGAGGCTACTTGGGAGACCGAGCGTGAGATGCGGAGCAGATATCCATGCATATTTAAGACTCTAGGTATGATTCTAGACCAGTTCGAGGACGAGCGCTTTTTTAAGAGGGGAAGATGTAATGACCCGACAGTCATTTTGCGTGTCTCGTTCCCCTATTTACGGCTTATTTTATTGTCAATAATTGTTATGTGACTTACCGGGGTGGTTGGTTTGGTTCCAGGGATGTTTCGGAATGAATTGGGACTCTTAGTCCCAAGGTTGGAAGTCTAAGTTGAAAAAGTTGACCGGATGTTGACTTATGTTTAAATGGATCCAGAATAGAGTTTTGACAGTTCCGATAGCTCCGTAGGGATATATTTGTCTTAGGAGTGTGTCCGGATAGTGATTTGGAGGTCCTTAGGTGATTTTGGCTTGAAATGCGAAAGTTGGAAAATTTGAAGTTTGGAGAGTTGAGAAGTTTGATCGAGAGTTGACTTTGTGGTTACCGGGCTCAGATTTTGGTTCTAGAATTTGGAATAGGTCCCTTGTATCATTTATTTCTTGTGTGCAAAATTTGAGGTCAATCGGAGTTAATTTGATAGGTTTCGGCATCGATTACAAAAGTTGGAATTCATTAGTTTTCATTAAGCTTGAATTGGGGTGCGATTCGTGCTTTTGGTGTTGTTTGATGTGATTTATGGCCTCGACTAAGTTGGTATCGTGTTTTTGGACTTGTGAGTATATTTGGTTTAGGTCTCGGGGGCATCGGGTGGATTTCGGATGGTTAAGGAATCGAATTTTGAACTTAAGAAATGGCTGAAGAGTTCTAGACTGGTGTGATCGCACTTGCGAAGGTCTTGGTCGCAGGTGTGAGACTGCAGGTGCGTGGATGGGATCACAGAAGAGGATTTTGAAAGGGGGATGCGTAGGTGCGAAGTATTTGCCACACTTGAGAGGGCCTAGATGCGAGAAAGGGCGCGCAGAAGATTGGACTTTTGAAGCTTGGTTGGAGACGATTTTTGAGATGGATTTCACAAGATTTCTTGAGGTAATCCACTTTTGATCAATTTTACTCAATAATATTGAATACCCATTGAATTTCCTCCATAGATTTGGTTTGTTTGAAGTGAAAAAAATTGGGGATTTTGACCCATGTATTGGAGAGTGAAAATTGGAGGTTTGAGTGGCGGTTTGGGGCTGAAATTTGGTAATTTTGATATGGTTGGACTTGTGGTTGAACTGCTATTCGGATTTTTGTAACTTTTATTGTATTCCGAGACGTGGGCCCCGAGTTGACTTTTTGACTAAGAACATAGCTTTTTCATATGGAAATCATTTCTATAGCTTGTGTTGATTGTATCGAGTTGTTTGTGGCTAGATTCGAGGTATTCGGAGGCAGATAGCGAGGCAAGGGCTTATTGGAGTAGAGATTTGCATGGTTTGAGGTAAGTAACATTTCTAAACTTGGTTAAGCGGGTATGAATCCCTAATTTCGTGTTATGTGATTGGTGTTGAGGTGACACACATGCTAGGTGACGGCCGTGTGGGCGCACACTGTAGTAATTATGACTTAGTCAATTTCGTGAGACTGTGTAGTCACCTTATCTGAATATTATTATTCTCCTATATGTGTTAGATCACTTGAGTTGTGATTTGTGTTAAAAATCTTGTTTAGGCTATGTGCTGGTAGTATTGAGACCCACAACGGTCATTCTTTTGCTATTGAGTTATTTGCTTATATTGCAGTTTTGCCGTCATTCGCATTCATCATTGCATATCATATCTCGGTCTCTATGATCAATGATTGTAATATCACGTATCATTGATTTGGGTTGCTTGGCATGAGTGATGTGATCCCGAGAGACTGGAGAGATTGATGACTGAGTGAGTGTTATGACCCATATTTGTACACGTTAGATTACACCGTAAGATAGTCTACCTAGGTTCGAGAAGAGAATCTTTGAGACAATAAGAGTTTAGTCATATTGGTCTTAAATGATGCAAAGGTGAATAAGGGTGGTTAACAAATATTAGAAGATAAACGGGTTAAAGATGTTGTAACTCGCATTTTTGGGTAAATCGAGAGGTGGTTAACATCACCAAGATGTCATGTTTTAAGGTATTTCCAAGATGTCATGTTTTAAGGTATTTGAATGATATGATATCCGTTTCATAAGTCTTGAAGTCAAACGAGTTATGAAACAAAAGTCGACAAAAGTTGTCGCAACTTAGGTTCACAATTTTACTTAAACGTTAGGTCAAATGTTTCTGCGATTTTCTCCCAATTTACAAGGAATTACGGGGTGATCTACCTACCAAATTAAAGGTCTATGAGTCTAGTTTCTAATGCTTCAAACCGTTTGTCAATACGATCTTGGAGTATTGAGATAATTGTATTTCCGTAGAACTGCGCCGGCTCGTAGGTGACAAGCAGGTGCATCACCTACTTGCCAAAATTAAGGGCTAAAATTTAAAAGCCCCAAGTCGGTCAAGAGAGGGCTTTTAAAAGCTTCTAAAGCCAATTAATTCACTATTATTTCACAGCTTCAAAACCGAAAAGAACCCCTGCAACCCCTCCCCAAAATAATCCCACACAAACCCTAATCGATTTTCCCCTCTTTCAAGTTCTAGTTGAAGGTAAACCCTAGAGTTTGAGGAACCAAAGCAAGGGATGAGTTATCTAACAAGCAAGGTGAGTTTAATGCTCTATTTAATACATGTTTTCTACTATTAAGTCTTGGTAAGTCGTTCTATGGGTTGACTTATGTACAGTTGAATTGCCTTGGCGGCAAACGTATGTATTTTGTTTTATGGTTTTGCATTGCAGCCTTGCTGGCCATATTATGTATATAAGTATGTTCGTATCATGGCATGACGTCTCGGTTCATTACAATTATTGTTCGAGATTATATGCATATGACAAGCCTTATAGATAATAAGGAAAGTTAGATGAAGGGTACACCGGTGCCCGTTGAGTAGGCTCCGGTGCGAGTCGCGGCCCTCCGGCTTGGGTCGTGACAAACGTGGTATCAGAGCAGGTCTGTCCTAGGGGTTGTCTATGAGCCGTGTCTAGTATAGTCTTTATTATGGATGTGTAGCGCGCCACATTTATGATCAGGAGGCTGCATGACATTTACGATTGTTACCTTTTTCCTGAATCTAGATCGTGCGCAGAGCTGAGTCGTAAGCATTCGTTTCTAATATTAACCATGTTCTTTTCAGCGATGCCAACGACTAGGAAGCAAGAGATTAGTAGGCGCCTTGATTTAGCTGCGGGAGAGGGTACCAGTCAGGTGCCTCCCGCCGAAGCAGGCCATAGTGAGCCTCAGAGCGAGATGCCGTCGCAGACCTCATCTACTCCTTCTTTACCAGAGGATATAAGAAGCCATCCAGCATCTCCAGTTCCTCCATCTGGTACTACAGACCAGGATATGCGGAGTGCAGTACAATTGCTGACCAGCTCGGTAGCTGCTCAGGCTCAGAGGCAAAATACCGGTGTTACTGATAAACCGGTCGGTGCGAGAGTTCGGGATTTTATTAATCTAGATCCTCCAGTGTTTACCGCATCAGACCCCAAGGAGGACCCGCAGAATTTTCTTGATTAGGTTCACCGTACACTGCGGGTTATGCATGCTAGTGATACCGAGGCAGTAGAGTTGGCTTCTTATCAGTTACGGGATCTAGCAGTTTTCTGGTATGATAGTTGGGAGAGATCCAGGGGTCTAACTGCTCCCCCACCTGTGTGGAAGGAATTTTCTTAGGCATTTCTTCGTCATTACCTACCAGTTGAGGTACGACGAGCCAAAGCTGATAAATTCTTGAACCTTAAACAAGGTAATATGAGTGTGCAGGAGTATAGCATGCAGTTTGATTTCTTGGCAAGGTACGCTCCTCACATGGTGGCCGAGATGGGGGATAGGGTTCATTTGTTTGTGAACGGATTGGGACCACACCTGATAAATGAGTGCACGACTGCATCCTTGATAGAGGGTATGGATATTTCTCGTATTCAGGCTTATGCCCAGACATTAGAGGATCGTAAGCGGCAGCAAAGAACAGACAAGGAGTAGGATAGGGGTCAACATAAGAGGACGAGGTTTGCAGGGTATTCTGGTGACTTCAGAAGCAGTGGCAGGCCTCAATTTCTGAGAAGTTCGGAACCATCTGTAATTAGTGCCCCTCCACAGTTTCAGAGACCTCGATATGATCGATTTACCTATTCGGGTCCAGGTCAGAGTTCGCGGGCATCAGGCTTGCAACCTTACAGGGATACTAGTCAGACGAGGCCCCTAATACCTCGTTGTGATCAGTGCGGCAAGGCCCACGTTGTACTGTGTCGTCAAGGTTCCGATGTATGCTATTCTTGCGAACAGCTTGGCCATATGAGGCGGGATTGTCCTAACAGAGGAGGTGGTGGTATGGTTCAACTGACTGGATCTGTAGCTGGTTCTTCCTCATCAGTTCGACCTCCAGCACGGGGTTTTCAGCAGCCTACAGGTCGTGGTAGAGGTAGGGGGGGAATGGCGAGCTCGAGTGGTACTCAAAATCGAATCTATGCTCTAGTAGGTCGGCAGGATCTCGAGTCATCTCCGGATGTTGTTACAGGTATATTGTCTGTGTTTTCTTGTGATGTATATGCATTGATTGATCCGGGATCCACATTATCATATGTTACACCCCTTGTGGCTGATATGTTCGGCATTAAACCCGAATTAATAAGTAAACCATTTGCAGTCTCTACTCCCATAGGAGATTCTGTGGTTGTTAGAAGGGTATATAGAGGTTGCACCGTGACGATTTGTAGTCGTCAAACCTCAGCGAATTTGTTTGAGTTAGAAATGGTTGATTTCGATGTCATAATGGGAATGGACTGGTTGGCCTCATGCTATGCAAATGTTGATTGTCATACGAAGAGGGTTAAGTTTCAGTTTCCTGGTGAACCCGTCATCGAATGGAAGGGGAACATTGCTACGCCGAAAGGTATGTTTATTTCCTATCTTAAGGCAAGGAAGATGATCTCAAAGGGTTACATTTATTATCTTGTTCGCGTTAGGGAGGTGGAGGCGAAGACGCCTACCTTATAATAGATCCCCGTGGTCAATGAATTTCCGGATGTTTTCCCAGACGAACTCCCAGGTCTTCCTCCTGAAAGGGAGATTGAGTTTAGCATCGATGTGTTGCCTGACACTCAACCGATCTCTATCCCTCCATACAGGATGGCCCCCGCCGAGTTGCGAGAGTTGAAGATGCAATTGAAGGACGTGCTGGATAAGGGCTTCATTAGGCCTAGCACTTCACCTTGGGGTGCGCCAGTGTTGTTCGTACGAAAGAAAGATGGGTCGTTGAGGATTTGTATTGATTATCGACAGTTGAATAAAGTTACCATAAAGAATAAATATCCACTTCCAAGGATTGACGACCTGTTTGACCAACTCCAGGGAGCCAAGTATTTTTCCAAGATTGACTTACGTTCAGGGTATCACCAGGTGAGGGTCAAGGAGAAGGATATTCCAAAAACAGCCTTCCGGACAAGATATGGGCATTTTGAGTTCTTGGTAATGTCGTTTGGGCTAACAAATGCCCCAGCAGCTTTTATGGATCTCATGAATAGTGTATTCAGGCCCTATCTTGATGTGTTTGTGATTGTATTTATTGATGACATTCTGGTATATTCTCGTTCTGAGACAGAACATACGGGCCACTTGCGGATAGTATTACAGACCCTTTGGGATCGTAAGTTGTATGCTAAGCTCTCCAAATGTGAATTCTGACTAAACTTAGTAGCATTCCTTGGCCATGTGATATCTGACGAGGGTATTAGTGTAGACATTCAAAAGATCGATGCAGTGAAAAATTGGCCAAGACCTACAACACCGTCAGAGGTCCGCAGTTTTCTAGGGCTAGCAGGATATTATAGGAGGTTTGTAGAAGGGTTTTCCTCTATATCAGCCCCATTGACTAAGTTGACACGGAAAGCTACCAAGTTCAAATGGTCCGATGCTTGTGAACACAGCTTCCAAGAGCTAAAGGATCGATTGACCTCCGCGCCAGTGCTTACCCTCCCAGAAAGAACAGAAGGGTATGTAATATATTGTGATGCTTCAAGTGTAGGTTTGGGGTGCGTATTGATGCAACATGGGAAGGTAATTGCATATGCATCAAGACAATTAAAGAAGCATGAAAATAATTACCCAACTCATGATTTGGAATTGGCTGCAGTAATTTATGCTTTGAAGAGTTGGCGGCACTATTTATATGGTGTCCATGTTGACATCTACACATATCACAAAAGTTTACAATACATCTTCAAACAGAAGGAGTTAAACATGAGACAGCGTAGGTGGCTTGAATTAACGAAAGATTACGATGTCGAGATATTGTACCATCCCGGTAAAGCCAATGTTGTGGCAGACGCTCTCAGTCGTAAGTCAATGGGCAGCCTAGTACACATTGAGTCAAGTAGACAAGGGTTGACTAAAGAGATTCATCAGCTAGCCAGTATGGGAATTAAATTGTTGGACTCCGAGGACGGAGGTGTTGTTGTGCATAACACATCAGAATTATCTCTCGTGGCCGAAGTAAAAGCACGGCAATACGAAGATCCCACCTTGATGCGATTAAAAGAAAGCATTCAGTAAGGAAAAATCTCAGCTTTTGAAATTGCAAGGGATGGAACACTGAGGTGTCAAAACCGATTATGTGTGCCTAAGGTAGCAGGATTACGAGAGAAGATTATGAGGAAAATTCATCAATCCCGGTATTCCATCCATCCTGGCTCAACAATGATGTATCATGACGTCAAGGAGCAGTATTGGTGGGATAACATGAAGAAGTCTATTGCAGAGTTTGTAGCCCGGTGCCCTAATTGTCAACAAGTAAAGATTGAGCATCAAAAACCTGGGGGACTGCTCCAAAATATAGAAATTCCAACCTGGAAATGGGAGGTGATTAACATGGATTTCATTGTTGGGTTACCTTGCTCTTATCATAAGTTTGATTCCATCTGGGTGATAGTTGATCGACTTACAAAATGTGCCCATTTTCTGCTAGTTAAGACAACCTACACAACTGAAGATTATGCAAAATTGTACATCAAGGAAATTGTCCGACTTCATGGGGTACCAACGTCTATTATCTCAGACAGAGGAGCTCAATTTACGGCTAACTTTTGGAGGTCTTTCCCGAAGGGTTTAGGCACACAAGTAAATCTCAGTACGGCATTCCATCCACAGACTGATGGACAGGCTGAACGTACCATCCAGACACTGGAAGATATGCTCCGAGCATGTGTTCTGGATTTCAAGGGAAATTGGGATGACCATTTTCCACTCATAGAATTTGCCTACAACAATAGCTATCATTCTAGTATTAAAATGGCTTCGTATGAGGCACTGTACGGGAGAAGATGTAGGTCACCAGTTGGATGGTTCGAAGTCGGTGAGACAGAATTATATGGGCCAGACTTGATTCACCAAGCCATTGAGAAGGTGAAAGTGATACAAGAACGACTGAGGACGGCCCAAAGCAGGCAAAAGTCATATTCTGATGTCCGACGTCGCAATCTGGAGTTTGAAGTTGTTGATTGGGTGTTCCTGAGGGTCTTACCAATGAAGGGTGTCATGTGCTTTGGGAAGAAAGGTAAGTTGAGTCCAAGGTATATCGGTCCGTACAAAACTCTTCGACAAATTGGACAGGTTGCTTATGAGTTAGAATTGCCATCTGAATTAGAATTTGTCCATCCGGTATTCCACGTATCTATGTTGAGGAAATGTATTGGAGATCCTTCTCGAGTCGTCCCTATCAAAGATGTACAAATTACAAGGGATATTTCATATGAAGAAATGCCAATAGCTATATTAGACCGACAAATCCGCAAGCTAAGGACAAAGGATGTAGCTTCCGTTAAAGTATTATGGAAGAACAAGAATACGGAAGAAATGACATGGGAAGCAGAGGATGAGATGAAGTTTAAATACCCTTACCTATTCCAGCAGGGAGATAATGAGTGTGCCGGGGGGAACGCAGGACGCATTAAAAGGAGAACCGTCGCTATGAGGTAAGCAATAACATGAGAATACTCTTTCTTAAAACAAAGTGGTGATATGCGGATAATGTACGTAGCTATAATGCTTTGTATAACCTTGTAAGGCTATAGGTTGGGTTTAAATGCTTGTGAGTCTTGCTAGGATCCATTGAATAGAGAAAACTCAGCCAGAAATTTCCGTCTGAAATCGACAATGCGTTAAGATCCCCGTAAACCCTTACATTCGAGGACGAATGTTACTAAGGGGGGGGAGGGTGTTATAACCCATATTTGTACGTGTTAGATTACACCGTAAGATAGTCTACCTAGGTTCGAGAAGAGAATTACCTTGGAGACAGTAAGAGTTTAGTCCTATTGGTCTTAAACGATGCAAAGGTGTATAAGGGTGGTTAACAAGTATTAGAGGATAAACGAGTTAAGGATGTTGTAACTCGCGTTTTGGGAAAATCGAGAGGTGGTTAACATCACCAAGAGGTCATGTTTTAAGGTATTTGGATGATATGATATCCGTTTCATAAGTCTTGAAGTCAAACGAGTTATGAAACAAAAGTCGACAAAAGTTGTCGCAACTTAGGTTCACAATTTTACTTAAACGTTAGGTCAAATATTTCTGCGATTTTCTCCCAATTTAGAAGGAATTACGGGGTGATCTACCTACCAAATTAAAGTTCTATGAGTCTAGTTTCCAATTCTTCAAACCGTTTGTCAATACGATCTCGGAGTATTGAGATAATTGTATTTCCGTAGAACTGCGCAGGCTGGTAGGTGACAAGTAGGTGCATCACCTACTTGCCAAAATTAAGGGCTAAAATTTAAAAGCCCCAAGTCGGTCAAGAGAGGGATTTTAAAAGCTTCTAAAGCCAGTTAATTCACTATTATTTCACAGCTTCAAAACCGAAAAGAACCCCTGCAACACCTCCCCAAAATAATCTCACACAAACCCTAATCGATTTTCCCCTCTTTCAAGTTCTAGTTGAAGGTAAACCCTAGAGTTTGAGGAACCAAAGCAAGGGCTGAGTTATCTAACAAGCAAGGTGAGTTTACTGCTCTAGTTAATACATGTTTTCTACTGTTAAGTCTTGGTAAGTCGTTCTATGTGTGTATGAACTCACGGGACGGTGATCAGAAGCCGTGAGTTCGAGTTATTCACTTGTAGCGAACTGTTTTGTGAACTGTTTTGGGTTGCTGTAAAGCTACGTGTTATACTACTGATTTGTGGAGTTTTGGATGAGGAAGGTTGTGGAGAAACACCATATATATTTAGGGTTGTGGCCTGATAGTTGTTCATAACATTTCCGGATCGTTTGACACGACTATAGTGGCCATTGTACGTATGAAGTGATTAAGTTTGTGCCTGGGCTGTTTTGGGAGGCAATATGATTGTTAGTGATGTTGTTTGGCTGTTTGGTGATTGTTTTGACTTGTGTGAAGTCATATATATAGGGGAGGTGCTGTCCGTTTTATCGCAAGGTAGGTTACAGTCGATATATAATAGTTACGACGCCTAAACGATAACGGTAGTGTCATTTCTCTTATTGTAGACTAAGAAGCCGTGGAAGTTTCATAGCTTGAGATTGGAAAGTATTGCAAGGTATGTGAGACAATCCTTTTCCTTCTTTTGCACGACTCTGATTGTACATAATGCAATGAACGAGCCTCCAAAGATACTCTACTCTTAGAAGGTAGTAATACTTATATTGTTTCCCCTCTTATGGGTGGATTGATGTTGATGTTACTTCTTTGACCTTACGCCACTCAGAAAGGTTGAAAGTGTGATTCCAATGAGTCCAGTATGCATTATCTATTTTACTCTACCGAGCCGCGCTATAGTCGGCCGGGTATGGCACCTATTGTGCAACTATACATATGTATATGTTTTACTCTACTTAGTCGCGCTATAGTCGACAGCTATTTTACTCTACCGAGCCGCGCTATAGTCGGCCGGGTATGGCACCTATTATGCAACCACTGATCAGTTGGGTATGATAAAGATGAGGCCCACAGAGGCGTACGTATATGATGATGGTAAGGCCCACAGAGGCGCATGTATATGATGATTTTAAAAATGATATATATATGTATATGTATACGCATGTGCACATCAGGCATCTCATGGTTAGTCGCCCTCAGAGGCATTCAGATGGTACAGATTGTATGTTTCTTATCCCGATACATATTATTGTTCTTATGTTATGTTTTTCCGTCTTACATACACACTACTTTATCCGTACTGACGTCCCTTTATTTGTGGACGCTGCATGTCGTGCTGCAGGTCTGGACAGACAGATAGACGAGGCTCCCCCACTGCAGTAGGTTGTCCAGTTCAGCGGATATTGGCGAGATCCATCCTTCGGACTTGCCGTAGTCTCGGTATGCATTTTGTTATAGGCATTATGGGCATGTCGGGGCCCTGTTCCGACATAGGTTGCATCATGTATGTTCCAGTAGAGGCTCATAGACCAGGGGTGGGTTTATGTATAGTTGGATTGCCTTGTCGGCAAATCCATTTTGTTGTACAGTTTTTGCATCGCAGCCTTAAGGGCCATGTTATATATGCGTATGTTCATGTTATTGTATGGTATTCAATCGATCATGATCATGGTTTTCTATTCATACGGGCATCGTCAACCTTATAGATAACAAGGAAGGTAAAATGAAAGATACGCCGGCACTCGGCGAGTAGGGTCCGGGTGCCAGTCGCGACCCTCTAGCTTGGGTCGTGACAGTTCCACTCCCCTGAAAGGACACAAGTACACTATTTTGCAAAATATTTTGACTAGACTGAGGTGTGAAAACCACATATGTCCCATCATTTATTTTTTGAACTATAGCATCAATATTTGTACCCTTACGAGATCGGTTTCATCTGGAATACACTCTGCTCTTTCTTCATCACAACAAGGACCTTTCACTAAATCTGCACCAGCTGCTGCAGCTTCATCAATACATTCTTTGTTTTATCCTTCGTGGACTAATTCAATATCCATGGTTGATGGCATTGAGGACGCAGTTGCGCTATTTTGGAAAATGTCTTGACTACACTATGTTGTGCAAAGCGAATATGTCCAATCAGCTATTTTATCCATGATAGCATTAACATCTTTAGCAGTTAACAAAACTGGTTCAAGTCCACCACAGAGTTCTCTTTCTTCATCAAAAGAACGACTTTTCATTAAATCTCCACCAACTGCTGCAGCTTCATCATTACATTCTTTATTCTATCCTCGATGGACTGAATTAATATCGATGACGGATGGCATTGAGGACGCAGCTGCGCTATTTTTCAAAATATCTTGACTGCTCTGTTGTGTAAAAAGCGCATATGTCCCATCAGTTATTTTATCAATGATAGAATCAATATTTGTACCAGTTGACAGAACCTGTTCAAGTGCAGTACAGTCTGCCCTTTCTTCATCACAAGAAGGACTTTCACTAAATCTCCATTAGATGTTGCACCTTCATCAGTACCTTCTTTATTTCGTCCTCCAAGAACTAAGTCAATATCCATGACTGATGGCATTAAGGATGCAGGTGCGCTGTTTTGAAAAACATCTTGATTGCATTGTGTTAAAAAGTGAATATGTTCCATCATCTATTTTATCCATGAAAGCATCAACATTTGTACCAGCTATGAGAACCGGTTCAACTGGATTACAGTTTGCTATTTCTTCATCAGAAGAAGTACCTTTCACTAAATCTCCACCAGCTGCTGCACTTTCATCAGTAGCTTATTTATTTTGTGCTCCATGAACTGAATAAATATCCATGACTGATGGCATTGAACTAGAAGGTGCTACACCTTCATGAGTGGCTTCTTTATTTGGTCCTCCATGGAGTGACTCAATATCCATGACTAGTATCCTTGAAATAGAAGGTCCTATCTGCTCAAATTCCTTATTGCACTGTTCATTTTGTTAGTCTAAATCAACATCTTCCCCTTGTTCATCCTGTTTGTCGCCCGAGAAATGAGCAGAATCTCCTGAAACAGGAACATTTATATCTTTGTTTATTAGATGAGTTGTCTCCATTTGCAGCATCTCTCCACCAGCAGCACCTATATAATTTTGATCAGCATCTCCACTAGAATCTTTCTCTCCATCAGTATCATCTCTCGCTTCATTCCTTTCACTATTTCCATGTTCATTACTTTTGTCACGTTTTTCCATTGAAAAGCTGGAACCATCTCTAAATTCGTTCCTTTCAATTTCATCATTCAAAAAGCCATGATGGTATCTCTGTTTACTTCCTTCATTTCTAATGAATTCTAAAGCTTTATCAAGCTTTCCATTAATATCCTGTAATAATAAATAAATAATATTAATATACAATACATCATAATACAAACAAAATCAACACTAAAAAATTGCAGCAAACTAGTCAATTACCTTAACAGATGTATTAGCATGTGTCTTCATCTTTTTTGAGTAGATTTAATAATTTTCTTCATCTTTTTCTCAAAAATTGACCCGATCTGCACATATAATGTCTTGAACTTTGACTGGTACCCTCTGAAAAGAAAGGAAAAATGATACTTGTAGTTTCTCTAATAAGAATTTCAGCATCATAACACAAGAATATACTCAAATCCAGTATATTATACTTATCCAGTATAAAAACTATTAAAGAAGCCTAACACATTATAATATATTGCAAGTTATTAGAAATAAATGAAACTCAAGAAAAATACTGGATTAGAATTGAAAAATATGTTGAAATCAACTATATTATACTGGATCCAACTGACCGAGTATATTATGCTCATCCAGTATATTATACTGATCAAGTATATTATACTGATCCAGTATATCATACTGATCCTCTATATTATACTGACCGAGTACATTATACTCATACAGTATATTATACTGATCGAGTATATTATGGTCATACAGTGTATTATACTAATCTAATATATTATACTCATCCGGTATATTATACTGATCGAGTATATTATACTGATCCAGTATGTTATTCTCATCCAGTAGAAAATACTAGACAATAATGCTTCGGAGAACAGGTTTCGAGAATAATATACAACTACCAAATTTTCAAATGCAAGTTATCAGAACCAAAATCTAGTAAACTATCATTAGAAATTAATTAAAAACAAGACTAATTAAAATAAGAGAAAAAATAACTTACATTCACAATGTCGCTAACATTAACTTTCAATGAATGTTGAAGAAGATATGACCGGTTCACCTTGAAAACCTTAAACTTCTATTAAATAAACAAAAACATAAACAATTAGATTAAAACAAAATCAATGAGAAAAGAAATATGATAAAAAGTCAAATACTACTAACTTACGCTTTCTTTTGTAAAGAAATCTTTATGAAGTTTGTTATATTTTGGACATCCAATGCTTGAGTATGACAACATCGTAATTGGCTCACGATCTTCATATTTTGAAAACTGATGAAAAATATTAAACACTTCCATCGTCCATACATTGAATAAAAATGGGAATCCAAGCACCGTATAAGACGGGATCCTGCCTATTGATTTCTTTTTAATTGAATCAGTTGTTAGAACATGCGACAAACTATCAATAAGCTCATCGAAACATAAGCTATTCCACTGAAAAGGAACACAAAGCTCTTCTTTGTCAATGATTTTCATGCAACGATCGCTCATATTCCGATCATCAAATTTACCCAATAGAACAGCTTCTAATAAGTAAACTGCGTCTTCATCACAGACCTCAACATCTATAGAAACATCAACTGTTGTACCATCACGCAATCGAGACCGCTTTTGCATAAAATGAAACAAAGCCTCTACCTTCAAACCCCTTTTCACTTCTAGGAAATACATTCCTTCCAAACGGTTCTCTCTACCATCAATAAAGCTATAATTAGCTGCCTCAACCTTAAGACCAGTAATATTGTGAAAATCTTCATCAGTAAATGCTACATCATGCCCAAAAAATTAAAAATCATTTTGCTTTTATCCTTGTAGAGTAGTTGAGAAACTAACATACAATGCGTCAACTTCCCAGAGTGACTAACTTCATCCAACTCAAAATATTTCCAAATACACAGTTCTTCCACATATCCATTTGAGTTCCAGACAAAAAGAATGAAATAGTTTGCTTAAACTTTCTATCACCTTTCCGGTAACATTCAGCAAAAAACCAATCCTTAAAATCATAAAATCTATCTCCCTCCTAAAACTAAAATACAAAAAATATAAGCAACATTTCATATAATTTTAAGATGAAAACTTGAGCGTTTCAGGAATACGCACCATCAATATACTACTTAAAGATTTCATTTCTATAAAATCATGAAAACAAGCATATTACAAATTAGATTAGTAAACATCATCAAAATCTAATACATAAAGAGTACTCCAGTATAAACAGAACTCATTCAGTATAACATACTAGACAACAAACCTTCAGATGGCAGACTTCCTGTATAATATACTGGAATAAAATTGTTTAGAAACAATGAAACTCCATAAACAAATACAGGGGTAAAAAGAAAAAACATAATAAAATAGCATTAAAAAAACAAATACAAATAATCATTGAAAAAAAGTAATTAGAAATAAAACACAACTCCAGTATATTATAAGAATCATCCAGTGTAAAATACTGGACAAAACATGTCACGATCCAAATTCCTAACCTGTCATGATGGCGCCTAACGTGGTACTAGGTAAGCCGATATTATTGAAATAATTCCAACAACTTTAACAGAAAATGAATTAATGCAGTTTAAATAATAAAAGTTCTCATAAAGAGGGATAGAAACCAAAAACTCAAACCGGAAATTTCCAACTATCGGGGTGTCACATAGTACATGAGCATCTACATATCACAAGTTTGGAAAATAAATAATGTCTATGATAGTCTAACTAAATACAATAAGTGGAAAGATTGGGAAGGAGAGACAAGGTCAGCGAAATGCCAAGCAGCTACCTCGATAGTCTCCGAGAATCCGAACTCCACAACTCAGCAATCGCCATAACCGGAAGCACCTAGATCTGCACATGATGTGCAGGGTATAGCGTGAGTACAACCAACTCAATAAGTGACAAATCTAACCTTTGGACTGAAAGGTAGTGACGAACTCAACAGGTACAGTTCAATATAGGAATAACAGTACAGAAATGTATACATGCTTTCAAGTTCAACAGTTAAACTCAATTCAAGTAAAATAGATCAAATTTTGAATGATATGAGGAGTATGACCTCTCTATATCTACATGCCAATGCACATGTTGTATGTGATGCACCATTCTAAAAGCCTAGTGTACTCACACTCTCAGAATACTCAGTCACTTAGTACTGTATATGGCCAATCCAGCCCAGGGAAGATCCATTCCATATATATATACACACATAAATTGGCAGTCAGTCACTCAGTACTGCATAAGGCCAATCCAGCTTAGGGGAAGATCCATCCCCAAATATAAATGATTCGGACAAGATCCATGTCCAGGGAAGATCCTCAATATAATCAACAGCGCTCACTAGGATTGTGTACAGACTTCAGAGGGACTCTTTCACCCCAAACGCTATAATAAGCCAGATCCAGGCATAAATCAATAAACATGCTGCGGCGTGCAGCCCGATCCCATAACTGTCACTCTCAATCAGGTCCTCGGCCTCTCTTAGTCATCAATCTCTCCAGTCTCTCTCTCAGGCTCACACTGTCAAACTCGCCCAAAAACGATGATATGATACAGTAATAAATAGCAATTGAGACTGAGATACGAAATGCAATGAATAAATATGATGCAAAGGTGTGTTGGAGTAGAGATTTGCTCGGATAATAGTTCTAAATTTTGTTCTGAGGTTATGAAACCCGGAATTTTGTATCATGTGATTTGCTTTGAGGCGACGCACATGCTAGGTGACGGGCGTGTGGTCGTGCACCGTAGGAATTGATATAGATGATTAATCTGTTGATATATGTAAATTCATCACGTGATATAGAAATTGAGCTGCAAGTCCTGTTAAAATTCATGCTTAGGCCATGTGGTGGTACCGAAAGGGCCCTCAGAGGCCGTGTTACATATTAAATTGTTTACTAAATTGCTTCCTACTCAGTCTATGTTTTACTTGAATATCATATTTCAGTCTCTTTTGTTCCTTGTTGATATATTACATCATTTCTGTTTGGGCTGATTTTCATGATGTCTGAGAGCCCGAGAGACTGGAGAGTTTGGTGACTGAGTTTGGGCCTGAGTGCCGAACTGCGAGTGATATGTGTATATATGTGGATCGGGTTGTGCGCCGCAACGAGCCTTATGGCTGTGTGTATGTGGATCAATTCGGCAACGAGCCTTATGGCGATATATTATGGGATCGGGTTGCACGCCGCAGCGAGTTTCGTTGATTTATGCCATGATTGGCTTGGTATAGTGCTTGGGCTGCAGGAGCCCCTCCGGACTCTGTACATACCCCTAGTGAGCGCAGTTACCTACTGAGTGCGAGTGCCAAGTGCTGAGTGCTGAGTGAATGGGAGGGCTGAGTGACTGTGGCCCTGAGAGGATGCATTTGATTTCATTATTGTTGCACTTAGCAGCCATGTATCACTGTCTTGAAATCTCAGAAAGATATTACACTCTGTTTCAGTTGAACTTGACATGAAATTACTATTTTGGCCTAAATTGTCGAATGTGAAAGCATGCCTACCTTCCTATGTTAAATGACTGAGTACACAATTTCAATGTAACAATAAGTCAACAGCAAGGAAACGACCATTATAGGTGCCAAATGTACTAGTAATAGCCTGAACATGATTTCTAGTATGATTGACAGCTTAATTACTTTATCACATGATGACAATATGGATATCAATAGGATAAATCCACTATACAGTTTAATGGAATCGACCAGGTAACAGTTCATATGGTGCATTCCCACACACATGTCACTTGGCATGTGCGTCACCTCAACACCAATCATATAACACATAACTCGGGGTTTCGAACCCTCAAGGCCAAGTTTAGAAGAGTTATTTACTTCAATCAGAGAAAATCTCTGCTCAACCACACCTTTGCCTCGCGAAACGGCCTCTGAATGCCTTAAATCTAGCCATAAACAATGTGATACAATCAATACGGGCTAAAGGAATCAATTCCATAATTAAATACTAAGTTATTAATCAAAAGTCAAAAATCGACTCAAAAGCCGGCCCCTGGGGCCACGTCTCAAAAATCCGTTAAAAGTCAAAAAACCCGAAAGCCTATTCAATTACGAGTCCAACCATACAAAATTTACCAAAATCCGAAACCAAATCATCAACCAAATCCCCAAATCAACCTCCATATCCCTAGCCTCAAACTCCCAAATTCCACCTTAAATACACACATACTAGGTGGGAAAGTCAATGGGCAAATAAGATTATTGATAAAAAGATGAGCACAGGGGACTTACCTCAAGAAACCCTTATCATTTCAAGAATCGCCCAAACCAGTGCTTGAAATGTTTAAAATAAAGCAAAACCGCGAACCCTTGTTTTAAATAATCTGCCCAGGCCTTGCGCTTATGCGGACACTTAAACTCATCTGCAGCGTCGCAGAAGTGACAATCTACTCTCTTCTGCGGTGAACCACTGGAGCTGGGCCTCCGCTTTTGTGGTCCTTTCCCTCGCATTTGCGCAATCGCATGTACGGAATTCCCCATCGCACCTGCGCACATTCCACTTCTGCGCCCATCTCAAGCACTTGCGGCCACGCAGGTGCAGAAAACTTCTCCCACCTGCGACCACAGTCCTCCCCAATCTTGGCTGCATCTGTGCATTCTCAGCTCGCACCTGTGATTAAAGCTCCGCAGGTGCGATTAAAGCTCAGCGGGTGCGATTACACCAGCAGAATCCCTGCTTCAGCAATGCACCAAGTTTCATTTCCGATTCGTTAACCATCTGAAATCAACCCGGGGCTCCCGGGACCTAACCAAACATACCAACAAGTCCTAAAACCTCATACGAACTTAGTCTAGTCCTCAAATCAACTCAAACAAAATCAAAAACATGAATTAACCCCCAATTCAAGCCTATTGAAACTAAGGAATTTCAACTTCTATAAACGACGCCGAAACCTATCAAATCACGTCAGATTGACCCCAAATTTTGCACACAAGTGACAAATGACATTACGGACCTATTCCAGCATTCGAAATCAGAATCCATCCAAGATATCAAAAGTCCACTCCCGGTCAAACTTTCCAAAAATTCAATCTTTCACCATTTCAAGCCTAATTCCATTACTGACTTCCAATCCGAACAGGCTCCTAAGTCCAAAATCACCCAACGGAGCTAACGGAACCCTCAAAACTCTATTATGGAGTCATTTACATATAAGCGAACATCTGGTCAACCATTTCAACTTAACCTTTCAATCATGAGACTAACGGTCTCATTTCATTCTGAAATGTCTCCGGACCCAAACCGACTACCGTGACAAGTCACATAACAGCTATAAAGTACAAAATGAGCAGTAAATGGGGGAACATGGCTACAACTCTCAAAACGATCAGCTGGGTCGTTAATAACACAACTCAAGTCATATTTTAATTATCATCCAATGTAAAATACTGGACAACAAGGCTTCAGAGGGCAGACTTCCCGTATAATATACTGGAATCAAATTCATTAGAAACAATAAAACTACATAAACAAATACTGGCCTAGAGTGAAAAACCATAATCAAACAGCATATACAAAAAAACACATATACAAATTATCATTAAACACAAGTAATCAGTAATAAAATAGAACTTCAGTATATTATCATCATCATCCAATAGAAAATACTAGACAACAAGGCTTTAGATGGCAGACGTCCCGTATAATATACTAGAATTAATCTAAATTAGAAACTATAAAACTCCATAAACAAATACTGGCGTACAAAGAAAAAACACAATCAAACAGCATATAAAAAAAAAACACAAATACAAATAATCATTGAAAAAGAGTAATCAGAAATAAAACACAACTCCAGTATTCTATAATGCTCATCTAGTATAAAATACTGGACAACAAGGCTTCAAATGGAAGACTGCCCGTATAATATACTGGAATCAAATTAATTAGAAACAATAAAACTCCACACACAAGTACTGGTCTAGAGTGAAAAAACATAATCAAACAGCATATACCAAAAAAACATATATACAAATTATCATTAAACACAAGTAATCAGAAATAAAACATAACTCCAGTATATTATAATCATCTTCCAATATAAAATACTAGACAACAAGGATTCAGAGGCCAGACTTTTTGTATAATATACTGTAACCAAATCTATCTGAAATTATTAAACTCCATACACAAATACTGGTGTAGAAAAAAAAAAGTCAAACATCATATAAAAGACAGATACAATCTATCATTAAAAGCAAGTAATCAGAATTAAACAGAACTCCAATATGTTATAATTGTCATCTAGTATAACATACAGGTCAACAAGCCTTCAGATGGCAGACCTCTCGATACTGGAATCAAATTAATCAGAAACCATGAAACTCCATAAGCAAATACTAGGGCAGAAAGAAAAAACATAATCAAACAGCATATAAAAAAACCACAGATACAAATACTCATTGAAAAAAATTAATCAAAAATAAAATACAACTCCAGTATATTATAATAATCTTTTAGTATAAAATACTGGAGAACTAGGCTTCAGAGGCCAAACATCCCGTATAATATACTGGAACAAAATTTTCTAGAAACAATAAAAATTCATAAATAAATACTGGTATAGAAAGAAAAACCACAATCAAACAGCATAGAACAAAACACAGATACAATCTATCAATAAAAACAGGTAATAAAAAATAAACAGAACTCCAGTATATTATAATAATTATCCAGTATAAATTTTTTGACAACAAGGCTTTAGAAGGCAGACTTCCCATATAATATATTTGAAAAAAATTTAGGACAAAAAATAAAGCTCCATAAACAAATACTAGCGTAAAAAGAAAAAACATAATCAAACGGCATATAAAAACAAACAGAAACAATCTATCATTAAAAATAAATAATCAGAAATAAAACAGAACTCCAGTATAGTATAAAAATTATCCAGTATAAAATACTAAACAAGAAGGATTCAGAAGGCAGACTTCCCATATAATATACTGAAAGCAAATTTATTACAAAAATAAAACTGCATAATCAAATACTAGGCTAGAATGAAAAAACATAATCAAACAGCATTTAAAAAAATACAGATACAAATTATCATTAAACACGAGTAATCAGAAATAAACAGAACTCCAAGATATTATAACAATCATCCAGCATATAATACTGGATAATAAGACTTTAGAGGTCAGACGTATTGAATAATATACTGGAACTAAATTTATTACAGAAAATCAAATTTTAAAGTATGAAGTCCAGCACATTATTCTGGATTTCAAGTTCTGACAAGAACTCCAGCAATCTATAATGCAGTTGAAGCAACAAACTACTTGAAAATTCACCCTAATATACTTGTTTTGAACAACATCTCAAAACAAGTTATCCAACAATTACAAAATTACAACATAAAACTAAAAACAAAATTATCAGAAATAAGACAGACTATTGAACAGAGAAAAAACAAAAAAAAAAATATCATCGATGTTAAAATACCACAAAATTTTAAACGCTAACAGTACGGAAATTAAAATTAAACCAAACCAAGCAACAATGAGAACGAAAATTCAACAACAGTACTGTAAAAACAGCATTTACCCAGACGAAATTTGAAGGAAATTTGGCCTAACCCAGACGAAATTTAATGAATGTATTTCTCAAGAAAGAGAAATCCGTACAGTACTCTAAAAAAAGCGAAAAACGATTTAAAAACGAAAAACTAATTAAACTGGACGTTAAAAAGGAGAACGACAAAAATGTTAATTATTAATATATTTGAAGTTAAAATAACTAGAATTCAACAAAATTAGTGATGGTGGCTAATTTTGGATAGCCAGCGGTACCCATTTTGACTATATTGTCCCCTGTTATACTATCAGGACATTTAAGTCCCTACCATTAGAAAAGTAGCCATATTTATCTTCATTTTTGACAGATTCCACAACAACAATTAAAATTCCACCTGGAATGTCATGGTGGAAATAATTAACCCAAACCCCTTAAAATAACCCATAAACTGCAACCCGAACCCGAATTATATTAGAAAGAAGGTTATTTTCTTAGCTCTTTTGAGAGCAAAATGGCGATTAGGTTGTCCACAAATAAAATTCTTCTTCACGATTAGGCTTTTGTCGTTGTTGGTGTTCTTATCATACTTACAAATCACTTATCTCTTTGCATAAAAGTGGGATTTCTCTTACCAACAATAACTTTTGAATCAAAACAACACCCAATTAATGAAAAAATGAAAAAAAAAAAAGAAAGAAAAGAAGTGCAAAATCAACATAAAAATTTCTCCTTTAGGTATACCTCACGAAACAAAGAGGCCATGTATTCAACAAACCACATCTGCTATTGACCCACTGCCATTTTTGTATTCTTGATATGTTTTCACTCTTAAATTGTAATAAATAAAGAATCAACAAAACCTCAAATAAGAATTTGCTAGTTTGGAGTTACAACTATGCAGAGCTTATAGTAAATTTAAAGGCTATAAATGCAGGAAACCATAGAAATAGCTAAAATTAACAGAAGGAGAGTGTACAAAGGAAAGATCTAAAGAATAACCTGCTTTTGGGAGAGGGGTTGTAGGTAAAGATGTAGTCAAAGGTTTCAGATTCAGGGATGTGGGTTTCAAATCTGTGAGGTAGACGAGTGGAGAAGATGGTTATAAGATGAGCCGGTTTCGAGTTCTCCGGCGATGCACAACGAGCAAGATTTTGGAGTACGGTGGTTTGCGGTGGTGACCTTTCCCATCAAATCCCAATTAGAGAGAGAAATTTGAGATCAGAGTTGATAAAACTACTAATGTCCATCGTGGCATTCCAGGTGCAATTGTGATTGTTGGTGTTGAATTCTGTTAAAAGTAGAGATAAATACGACTACTTTTCTAACGGTAGGGACAAGAATGTGCTGATAGTATAACGGGAATAATATAGTACTATTTTCTAAAGTAAAAGGATAAAGTAGACCATTTTCCCTAGAAAAAAAAAGTAGAAGAGCCCGAGATAGATCATAATTTTGAAAAAGAAAGCTTCACCTTTTTCATTCATCTGGTAAGTATATATATAGAAAAGAGATCCAAATTTATCCTTGTACTTTGTAAAAATATCTAGATTTTCCCATTATTAGAAGCCTGGTTCAAATATAACCTTGTCGTTAAATTTTTTGGCTAAAAATACCCTTATTAGGTAACAGACATATGTTTGATGCTAATTTATTTCTAATTTTGCTGATTAGCACCAGAGTGCACACGTGGTATTTTAACCCACGCCCATTTAAACCGACTCCATATGACCCGGTTAAGCCATGGTCACTCACTCTCACAAAAAGCGAGAGAGAAGAAAACTTGTGGCCTTCCTGGTTTTCCTCACCATTTTTCTACTTTAGCACCACCATCGAATAGTCGCAGAACCCCCATTATTTTCAGCTTCAGTGAGACCTCCTTCTTCAACCTCCTTCAAATTGCATCCATATTTTTTCTCACAAAGAAAGCTTAAAAAATTTAAAATAATTCAATCCTTCTTGGATATGGCAATGAGTGTAAGGAAAAATACACAGACACAAGCCAAATAATAAAAATAAGTAGTTAAGAATTGAACTGAAATAACCAAGCATAATTCACCTCCATTTTAGGTTTAGAGCAGGCACCCAAAGTAAAAAAACATAGAAGAAGTTTATGACTACAAGCAACGGAAATCAATCACAAGCAACTAACTTTCTGAAATTAAAAAGTAAAATTTCAAACTTTCAACTCAAATAGGAAGAACAAAGGCGATATAATTTCCAAATTCACCTCTAGCACAATTAGTGAACTTTGTGGGAGAAGTAGGTTTCGTAATAGAGATTGCCTTGTAATGGTAGTGGTCAGCACAAAAAGATTTATGTAGGTTGTTCAGAGATTGGAATAAATTGAGATTATATTGGCGTTGCATTTTATAAATGCCCTGATTCAACATGAATAAGAGATGAAGAATGTTAGAAAGATAAGTTTAACACATGAGAAATTTTGGTGCCAATCAGATTATTAATAAATGGATGTCAATTTTAAAATTCAAATCAACAAAATTAAAAACAAATTTACTTCAAACATATGTCCGTTAGCAAATAGGGATATTTTTAGCCCAAACGTTTAACGGCTAGGGTATACTTGAACCATACTTCTAATGGAGGATAAATCAAGATGTTTTCGGTAAGTACAAGGATAAATTTGGACCCTTTCCCATTTATATGGAAATATATACATAATATGCACACATGTGCATATGCATTGACAACTATCAACAGTTGTTGTAACTAACAAATCACTAAGCCAACTAACTGCTCGGCTGAGCTAAGCTAACATAAGTGACAACAAGTATAAGAGGATAAATACAATCTCAATACTCCCCTCAAGTTGGAGGTGAGATCTATAGAGCCAATTTGCCCATAATAGACAAATGTTTAATTCCAATGAGAGCCTTGGCTAGAATGTCAGCAAGCCGGTTAGTTGTGGAAAATGATGGAGGGAATCAAATCTTTCTAAAGTTTATCTCTCACAAAATAACAATCAACCTCTATGTACTGCACACTTTTATGGAATACATGATTCCTGACAATGTGCAAGGATGATTAACTATCAAAATGTACAACAATAAGAATAAAGAAAGGGACATCCAGCTTTGAAAAGATTTTGCTCAACCATACTAACTCTCCAATCACCTTCCGTAAAGAACTATACTCTGCCTCAACTGAGGACAGGGATATAGTTTCCTATTTTTTGACTTTCAACTCACAGGACTATTTCATAATAGTACCAAATAACCACTAAGTGACCTTCTACAATTTGGACACGCGAGCTAGTTAGAGTCACAATAGGCCTTCAATGTGCAATCAAGACATAAAAATGCCAGAGTAGGATCTCTCTTCAAATATATTAATAGGTGAAAAGATGCCTGCAAATGAGGTTCCTGGGCTCATTCATAGACTAACTGAGATATTGGACACTAATATCCAACCTTCTGTTTGTTAGAAAGTTTAAATTCCCAATTAATTTTCTGTAATAAGTAGGATCAGGTAATACAGCTCCTTCCTTAGCCATCAGCTTCACATTGGGGTCGAGTGATGATGACAGAGTACTATACTCGAAGCAGTCATATTCTGTTAACAAGTCTAGTGCAAACTTCCTTTGAGAAAGGATGGCCCCATCATCTGTGTATAATATTTCCAGCCCTAGGAAGTAGTGAAGCTTGCTAAGGTTCTTGATTCTGAAGGTATCATGTAAGAAGGCCTTCATGTGTTATATTGTTGTAGAATCTGTACCTGTGAGTATAACATCATCAACATATATAGCGAAAAATACCATCAATGATCATGTCATTTGTAAAATAGGGTGTAATCATTAATGCAATATAGGTATTCTCTAGATGATAATTCCCTAGCCCGCTTATCATATCATGCCTGCTAGTAGTTTTTAAACCATACAAAAATTTATTAAGTCTGGAAAGCATCCTTGGTGACTCAACTTCAAGGTCTAGTGGTACTTTCATATATATTTCCTCATGTAGATACTCATGAAGGAATCCATTATTCACATCAAGCTGGAAATTTTTTTATCCCTTCTTAACTGTAGTAGCTACAAGTGTTCTAACTATTTGTCAAGACCCAAACTGGAGGGCCATGACTGGCACCCGGGCCATACTACCGAGAACCAACGCACATTTTATCTAACCTTTCTCATTATCTAAAAGGCCGACGAGATCAATATAAATGGTAGACAAGAATCCTAAACAACCAACAATGACAGATAATGGCATGAAGATATATAACATTGGCCGATAAGGCTGTCATGAAGTTATGTATAAGGTATGAGCTGACATGCTGCCATGAGACAACAAAAAGCAGTCGACAAGAAAATCAAAACTATACATGAGTTGAGCATAAGTGCTGCAACATTGCCGGAATAGGGCCACAACGTACCCATAATGTCTATAACAAAAATGCATACCAAGACCACGGCAAGTCTGGAGAAGGGATCCCGCCAATAACCGCTGAACTGGGCAACCTACTATGGTGGGGGAGCTTCGCCTACTTGTCTATAAGGACCTGCAGCACGACATGCAGCGTCCACAAATAAAAAGGACGTTAGTACGAATAAAGTACTGAGTATGTAAGGCAGGAAAGCTTAAGTAAGAACGGTAATGTAAACAGGGATAGAGAATATACAACCTATAACATCTGGGTGCCTCTGAAGGCTACTGACATGAAATGCATGATATATATATATATATATATATATATATATATATATATATATATATATATATATATATATATATATATATATATATATATAATTTTAAAACCTACGCCTCTGTGGGCATCATCATCATCATATCGTATCGGGCCATAATAGGCTCGATAATAATGTACCCGGCCATAATAAGGCTCGGTAGAATCGTACTCGGTCATGTGGAGCTCGATAAACCTAACTGATCAGTGGTTGGACAATAGGTGTCGTACCTGACTGACTATAGCGCGGCTCTGTAGAGTAAAATAGATACATATATATGATGCATGCTGGACTCATTGGAATCACATTTTGAACCTTTCAGAGTGACGTAAGGTCGGTATCCTCTGTGCACGTTATTAGGATTAACTCTTCATCAAGAATCTTATAAGAATTAGGAAGTACCAACAACATTGATAACATAAGAATAAGAGAAGTAACATCAACATCAATCGTTCCATAAGAAGCGAAACAATATTAGTACTGCTAGCTTCTAAGAGTGGAGTATCTTTTGAAGCTTGTTCATTATATTATGTACAATCGGAGTCATGCAAACGAAGGAAAGGGATAGCCTCACATACCTTGTATATACTGCCCAACCTCAAGCTATGCGAATGTCATGACTCCTTACTCTACAATAAGAGAAATGATACTATCGTTATCGTTTAAGCGTCGTAACTATTATGTACTGACAACAACCTATTTTACGATGAAACAGACAGCACTTCCCCTATTTATATGGCTTCCCACAGGTTAAAACAATCACTAAATGGCCCAAACAACATCAATAATAATCATATTGAGCCTCCCAAAATAGTCCACCAACCAACAACATTACTAACAAGCCTTTCGAGATATATATCGCACAAGTTCTAGCTACAACGACTTAGCCGTAACTTGGATAACCTTAAATACATGTAGGGTAAGAGGTTCCTTACCTTTAAACCAAAAAACAACTCCAATTTGACCTTAATTTACCACGAAATATCCCTCCAATGCTGCCACAAGAACAAGGAAGTGAAGCTAGCAACCAATTAGGGTTTTTCGGCACTAGAATCACATTAGAAGACTTGAAATCACATAGGGTTGATAGTAAAAACTTGAGGGAGTATTTTATGGAACATGAACCACATAAACAACCTCCTACACGAGCTGGAACAACACAAAAATCAGCAACAACAAGAAGAACAAGAAACTTACTAGCGCCACGGGATTCTTGACACTTGATTTATGTTGTTTGCCTTTTGTTTTGATCTTGGATCATGAGAGAACCTTGAGATTATGTTTTTAGGATTATAAGGTCTGAACATACTGAAAAAGAATGACATAAAAGGGGGTCTACATATATCCATATGTCTCAACCACCTATGTGGGCCTTATAGAGAGCTGCTTGGCGCAGTCTCGCAAAAACGCGAATATCTCTCTACTCCGAGATCGTATCGACAAACGGTTTAATGCGTTGGAAACTAGACTCATATATATTAAATTTGGTGAATAGATCCCCCTGTAATTCCAAGATTATGAATGTAGGTTGCGACAACTTTTGTCAACTTTTTTTTTCATAACTCGTTTGACTTCAAGACTTATGATACGAATATTATATAATTCAAATACTTTAAAACACGACCTTTTAGGAATATTAAGCACCTCTACTTTTACCCGAATATACGGGTTACAACATCCTTGATTTGTTTAACTTCAAATACTTGTTAACCACTCTTATACGCCCTTGTATCATTTAAGACCAATAGGATCAACATCTTATCATCTCAAAGATAATCTCTTCTCGTATTTATGTCGGCTAACTTATGGCTTGAACCAACGTATGCAAATATGGGTTGTAACACCCTCCCCTCCTTTGGAACATCCGTCCTCGAATGTAAGGGTTTATGGGGAGTCTAACTCATCGTGGATTATGACGGAAATTTTCGACTGAGTTTCCCCTATAAAATGGACACTAGCCAAACTTGCAAGCAGTTAAACCCAACCTATGGCCTTACAAGGCTATACGAAGTATTATGGATATGTACATTATCTACGTATGACCATTTCGTATTAAGAAAGAGTATTCTCAAGCTATTGCTTACCTTATAGAGCCTTTTCACCTTCTAATGCGTCCTGCGTTCCCCCGGCATCCTCGTTATCTTCCATCTAGAACAGATAAGGGTATTTAGAATTCATCTCCTCTTTTTCTTCCTATGTCATTTCTTCCGTATTCTTGTTACTCCACAATACTTTAACGGAAGCTACATCCTTTGTTCTCAGCTTGCGGACTTGTCGATCTAATATAGCCACTGTCACTTCTTCATATGATAGATCCTCTGTAACTTGTACATCTTTAATAGGGACGATCCGAGAAGGGTCTCCAAAACATTTTCTCAACATAGATACATGGAATACCGGGTGGACAAATTCCAATTCGGATGACAATTCGAACTCATAAGCAACCTGTCCAATTCATCAAAGAATTTTGTATGGTCCGATGTACCACGGACTCAGCTTACCCTTCTTTCCAAAACACATAAAACCCTTCATCAGCGAGATCCTTAGGAAAACCCAATCACCAAGCTCAAATTCCAGATCACAACGTCGGATATCAGAATATGACTTTTGCCTGCTTTTTGCCATCCTCGGTCTGTCATGTATCACTTTCACCTTCTCAATGGCTTGGTGAATCAAATCTAGCCCATATAATTCTGTTTCACCGACTTCGAACCATCCAACTGGTGATCTACATCTCCTCTCGTATAGTGCCTCGTACGGGGCCATTTTAATACTGGAATGGTAGCTCTTATTGTAGGCGCATTCTATGAATGCCAGATGGTCACCCCAATTCCTCTTGAAATCTAGAACGCAAGCTCGTAGCATATCTTCAAGTGGCTGAATGGTACATTCAGCCTGTCCGTCAGTCGGCGGATGTAATGCAGTGCTGAGTTCACTTGTGTGTCTAAACCCTTCTGAAAAGATCTCCAAAAGTTAGTCGTAAATTGAGCTCCTCGGTCTGATATAATAGATACTGACACACCATGAAGCCTAACAATCTCCTTGACATACAACTTCACATAATCTTCAGCAGAATAAGTTGTCTTAACTGGCAGAAAATGCGCATATTTTGTAAGTCGATCAACTATCACCCAGATGGATTCAAACTTATGATAAGAGCAAGTTAATCCAATAATGAAGTCCATATTAATCACCTCCCATTTCCAGGTCGGAATCTCTATATTCTGAATTAATCCATTGGGTTTCTAATGCTCGACCTTTACTTGTTGACAATTAGGACACTGGGCTACAAATTCTGCAATAGGCTTCTTCATGTTATCCCACCAATACTGCTCCTTAATTCATGATACATCTTTGTCGAGCCAGGATGGATGGAAGACTCATGAATCTCAATCATAATCATCTCTCGCAACCCTACCACATTAGGCACAAATAATCGACCCTGGTATCTCACTGCCCCATCTCCTCTGATCTCGAAAGCCATAATTTTATACTGTTGAATGCTTTCTCTCAATCGTACTAAGGTAGGATCTTCATATTGCCGTGCTTTTACCTCCGCAACCAAAAATGATTCTTATGTATTCTGTACTGTAACACCTCTATCATCAGAGTCTAACAATCTAATTCTCAAATATGCTAGTTGATGAAGCTCTTTAGTCAACCCCTGTCTACCTGCCTCGATGTCTACTAAGCTCCACATTGACTTACGACTGAGAGCGTCTGCCACAACATTGGCTTTACCGGGATGGTACAATATCTTGTAATCTTTCAGTAATTCAAGCCACCTATACTACCTCAAATTCAACTCCTTCTGCTTGAAGATGTATTGTAAACTCTTGATCTGTGTAGATGTCAACATGAACGCTGTATAAGTAGTGCCGCCATATCTTCAAAGCATATATTACTGCAGCCATATCCAAATCATGAGTCGGGTAATTCTTTTCATGCTTCTTCAATTGTCTTGATGCATAAGCAATCACCTTCCCACGTTGCATAAATATGCACCCCAAACCTATATCTGAGGCGTCACAATATACGCATATTCTTCTGTTCCTTCTCAGAGAGTGAGCACTGGCGCGGATGTCAATCGATTCTTTAGCTCCTGAAAACTACGTTGACAAGTGTCAGACCACTAGAACTTGGTAGATTTCTGTGTTAACTTAGTCAATGGTGCTGATACAGAGGAAAACCCTTCTACAAACATCCTATAATATCCTGCTAGTGCCAGGAAGATGCGAACTTCTGACGGTGTTGTAGGTCTCGGCCAATTATTCACTGCATCGGTCTTCTAAGTGTCGACACTAATACCCTCGTCGGATATACATGACCAAGGAATGCTACTGATTTAGCCAAAATTCACATTTGGAGAGCTTAGCATATAACTTACGATCCTGAAGGGTCTGTAATACTATCTGCAAGTGGCCAGCATGTTCCGCCTCCGAACGAGAATACACTAGAATGTCATTAATGAATACGATCACAAACACATCAAGATAGGGCCTAAATACACTATTCATGAGATCCATAAAAGCTATTGGGGCATTTGTTAGCCCGAACGATATCACCAAGAACTCAAACTGCCCATATCTAGTCCAGAAGGCTGTCTTTGGAATATCCTTCTCCTTGACCCTCACCTGATTATATCCTGAACGTAAATCAATCTTGGAGAAATACTTGGCACCCTAAAGTTCGTCAATCTTTGGAAGTGGATAGTTGTTCTTTATAGTAAACTTATTCAATTGTAAATAATCGATACACATCCTTAACGACCCGTCTTTCTTCGGCACGAACAAGGCTGGCGGACCCTAAGGTGAAGTGCTAGGCCTAAGGAAGCCCTTATCCAGCAAGTCCTTCAACTGCGCCTTCAACTCTCGCAACTCTATCTGGGCCATCCTATATGGAGGGATAAAGATCGGTTGAGTGTCAGGCAACACATCAATGCTAAACTCAATCACCCTTTTAGGAGGAAGACTTGGGAGTTCATTTGGGAAAACATCTGGAAATTCATTGACCACGGGGATTGATTGTAGAGTAAGTGGCTTCGCCTCCGCATCCCTAACGCAAACGAGATGATAAATGTAACCTTTTGAGATCATCTTCCTTGCCTTAAGATAGGAAATAAACCTACCTTTTGGTGTAGCAATGTTCCCCTTCCATTCGATGATGGGTTCACCAGGAAACTGAAACATAACCATCTTTGTACGACAATCAACAATTGCATAGCATGAGGCCAACCAATCCATTCCCATTATCACATCGAAATCAACCATTTGTAACACAAATAAATTTGCAAAGGTTTGACGACTACAAATCATCACTGTGCAACCTTTATATAACCTTCTAGCAATCACAGAATCTCCTATTGGAGTAGATACCACAAGTGGTTTACTTATCAATTAAGTTTCAACGCCAAACTCATTAGCCACAAAGGGTGTAACGTATGATAATGTAGATCCCGGATCAATCAACGCATATACATCATAAGAAAACACAAACAATATACCTGTAACAAACTCCGGAGATGACTCGAGATGATATCGACCTACTAGAGCATAGGTTCGATTTTGAGTACCACTCGAACTCGGGACTGCACCTCTACCTCTACCACGACCGGTCGTCTGCTGAAAACCCCATGCTGGAGGTCGAATTGATGAGGAATAACCAGACACAGATCAAGTCGGCTGAGCCATACCACCACCTCCTCTGTTAGGACAATTCCGCATCATATGGCCATTCTGTTTTCAAAAATAGCACAATGACGCAAGAGTAGCACTCATCGGAACCTCGACGGCATAGTCCAAAGTGGGCCTTGGCGCACTTATCACAACGAGGTGTTGGCGGTCTTTTCTGACTAGTATCCCTATGATATTGTGAGCCTGATGCCGGTGAACTCTAGCTTGAATCATAATAGGTAAATTTATCATACCGAGGCCTCTAAAATTGTGGAGGAGCACTAGCTACAGGTGGCACCGAACTCCTCAAAATCTGGGGCCTAATACTACCTCTGAAGTCATCAGAATACCCTGTAAATCTCGCCCTCTTATGCTGGCCCCTATCCTGCTCCCTATCTGCCCTTTGCTGGCACGCACGATCCTCTAGTGTCTGGGCATATGCCTGAATACAGGAACTATCCATGCCCTCTACCAAGGAGGCTGTCTTACTCTAATTTATCAGATATGGTCCCGACCCGTTCACAAACAGGTGCACCCTATCGCTCATCTCGGCCACCATATGGAAGCAAACCTTGCGAATCAAATTGCATGCTATACTCTTGCACTCTCATATTCTCCTGTCGAAGGTTCAAGAACTTCTCAACTCTAGCTCGTCGTATTTCAACTGGCAACTGATAAGAAGCCAACTCTACTGTCTTTGTATCACTAGCATGCATAACCCGTAGTGTACGATGAACCTGATCAACAAAAGTATGCGAGTCCTCCTTGGGGTCTGATCCGGTAAACATTGGAGGGTCTAGATTAACAAAATCAGGAACTCTCACACTAACCAGCTTATCAGATGCACTGGTATAGTGCCTCTGAGCCTGAGCAGCTACAAAGCTAGTCATCAACTGCACCGCACTCCGCATATCCTGGTGTGTAGTGCGAGACGGAGGAACTGGAGGTGCTGGGTGCCTCCTGCTATCGTCTGGAGGAGACATAGTAGATGAGGTATGAGATAACATCTCACTCTCAGCCTCACTTTGGCATGCTCTGGCTGGAGGCACCTGATTGGTACTCTCTCCCGCAGCTGTGTAAAGCCTTCTACTAATCGCTTGATTCCTAGTCAAAGGCATCGCTGAAAGAAAACAAGGTGAATATTACAGACGAACACTTACGACTCAACTCTATGCACGATCTAGATTTAGGAAGAAGGTAACAAACCTAGAAGTCATGTAGCCTCCTAATTATAAATGTGGCACGCTACACATCCATAATCAAGATTCTACAAGACACGGCTAATAGACAACCCCTAGGACAGACATGCTCTGATACCAAGTTTGACATGACCCAAACTAAAGGGCCATGACTAGCACCCGGGTCATACCTGCCGAGCACCAACACACATTTTTTCTAACCTTTCTTATTATCTAAAAGGCCGACAAGATCAATATAAATGGTAGACATGAATCCTAAACAACCAACGATGACAGATAATGGCATGAACATATAAAACATGGGCCAACAAGGCTATCATGAAGCTATAAGGTACGAGCTGACAAGCTGCCATGAGAGACTATACAACAAAAAGCAGTCGACAAGGAAATCCAAACTATACATGAGTCGATACCTATCTATGAGCCTCTATAGGAACATAAGTGCGGCAACATTGCCGGAACAGGGCCCCGACGTACCCATAATGTCTATAACAAAAATGCATACCAAGACCACAGCAAGTCCGGAGAAGGCATCTCGCTAATAATTGCTGAACTGGGCAGCCTACTATGGTGGGGGAGCTTCGCCTACCTCTCTATCAGCACCTGGAGCACGACAGCGACATCCACAAATAGAAAGGATGTTAATATGAATAAAGTACTGAGTATGTAAGGCAGGAAAGCTTAAGTAAGAACAATAATGTAAACGGGGATAAAGAATATATAACATGTAACATTTGGGTCCCTCTGAGGGCTATTGACATGAAATGCATATATATATATATATATATATATATATATATATATACATTTAAAATATACGCCTCTGTGGGCATCATCATCATCATCATATTGTATCCGGCCGTAATAGGCTCGGTAAAAATGTACCCGGCCATAATAAGGCTCGGTAGAATCGTACCCGGCCACGTGGAGCTCGGTAAAACCCAATTGAACAGTGGTTGCACAATAGGTGCTGTACCCGGCCGACTATGACGCTGCTCAGTAGAGTAAAATAGATACATATATATGATGTGTGCTGGACTCATTGGAATCACATTTTGAACCTTTCGGAGTGATGTAAGGTCAGTATCCTCCGTGCACGGTATTAGGATTAACTCTTCATCAAGAATCTTATAAGAATCAGGAAGTACCAATGTTATAACCCATATTTGTACGTGTTAGATTACACCGTAAGATAGTCTACCTAGTTTCGCGAAGAGAATTACCTTTGAGACAATAAGAGTTTAGTCCTATTGGTCTTAAATGATGCAAAGATGTATAAGGGTGGTTAACAAATATTCGAAGATAAACGAGTTAAGGATGTTGTAACTCGCATTTTTGGGTAAATCGAGAGGTGGTTAACATCACCAAGATGTCATGTTTTAAGGATTTGAATGATATGATATCCGTTTCATAAGTCTTGAAGCCAAACGAGTTATGAAACAAAAGTCGACAAAAGTTGTCGCAACTTAGGTTTATAACTTTACTTAAACGTTAGGTCAAATGTTTCTGCGATTTTCTCCCAATTTACATGGAATTACGGGGTGATCTACCTACCAAATTAAAGGTCTATGAGTCTAGTTTCCAATGATTCAAACTGTTTGTCAATACGATCTCGGAGTATTGAGATAATTGTATTTCCGTAGAACTGCGCAGGCTGGTAGCTGACAAGTAGGTGCATCACCTACTTGCCAAAATTAAGAGCTAAAATGTAAAAGCCCCAAGTCGGTCAAGAGAGGGCTTTTAAAAGCTTCTAAAGCCAGTTAATTCACTATTATTTCACAGCTTCAAAACCGAAAAGAACCCCTGCAACCCCTCCCCAAAATAATCCCACACAAACCTTAATCGATTTTCCCCTTTTTCAAGTTCTAGTTGAAGGTAAACCCTAGAGTTTGAGGAACCAAAGCAAGGGCTGAGTTATCTAACAAGCAAGGTGAGTTTACTGCTCTATTTAATACATGTTTTCTACTGTTAAGTCTTGGTAAGTCGTTCTATGTGTGTAAGAACTCACGGGACGGTGATCGGAAGCCGTGAGTTCGAGTTATTCACTTGTAGCGAACTATTTTGTGAACTGTTTTGTGTTGCTGTAAAGCTGTGTGTTATTCTACTGATTTGTGGAGTTTTGGATGAGGAAGGGTGTGGAGAAACCCCATATATATTTAGGGTTGTGGCCTGATAGTTGTTCATAACATTTCCGGATCGTTAAACACGACTATAGTGGCCATTGTACGTATGAAGTGATTGGTTTGTGTGTGGACTGTTTTGGGAGGTTCAATATGATTCTTATTGATGTTGTTTGGCTGTTTGGTGATTGTTTTGACTTGTGTGAAGTCATATATATAGGGGAGGTGCTGTCCGTTTTATCGCAAAATAGGTTACAGTCGATACATAATAGTTACGATGCCTAAACGATAATGGTAATGTCATTTCTCTTATTGTAGACTAAGAAGTCGTGGAGGTTTCATAGCTTGAGATTGGAAAGTATTGCAAGGTATGTGAGACTATCCTTTTCCTTCTTTTGCACGACTCTGACTGTACACAATGCAATGAACGAACCCCAAAGATACTCTACTCTTAGAAGGTAGCAGTACGTATATTGTTTCCCCTCTTATGGGAGGATTGATATGTTATTATTTCACCATGGTAGTATGACTCATATAAGTCCAGCATGCATTATCTATTTTACTTTACCGCGCCACACTATAGTCGGCCGGGCAGGCACCTATTGTGCAACTATATATATATATGTTTTACTCTACTTAGTCGCGCTATAGTCGACAGCTATTTTACTCTACCGAGCCACGCTATAGTCGGCCGGGTATGGCACCTATTGTGGAACCACTGATCAGTTGGGTATGATAATGAGGAGGCCCGCAGAGGCATATGTATGAGATGATGATGAGGCCCACAGAGGCGTATATATGTATATGATGATTTTCAAAAGGATATAAATATATGTATATGCATATGCATGTCAGGCATGACATGGTTAGTCGCCCTCAGAGGCATTCAGGTGGTACAGGTTGTATGTCTCTTACCCTGATGCTTATTATTGTTCTTGCATTATGTTTCCTGTCTTACATACTCAATACATTATCCGTACTGACGTCCTTTATTTGTGGACGCTGCATGTCGTGCTGTAGGTCCGAGCGGGCAGATAGACGAAGCTCCCCCACCACAGTAGGCTACCCAGTTCAGCAGATATTGGCGAGATCCATCCTTCGGACTTGCCACAGTCTTGGTATGCATTCTGTTTTGGGCATGTCGGGGCCCTGTTCCGACATAGGTTACATTATGTACGTTTTTGTAGAGGCTCATAGACAATTATCAATTTATGCATAGACAAGTGATGGGTTGACTTATGTACAGTTGAATTTTCTTGTCGGCAAACGTATGTATTTTGTTTTATGGTTTTGCATTGCAGCCTTGTTGGCCATATTATGTATATAAGTATGTTCGTATCATGGCATGACATCTCGGTTCGTTATACTTATTGTTCGAGATTATATGCATATGACAAGCCTTATAGATAATAAGGAAAGTTAGATGAAGGGTACGCCGGTGCCCGTTGAGTAGGGTCCGGTGCCAGTCGCGGCCCTCCGGCTTGGGTCGTGACAACCAACAACATTGATTACATAAGAATAAGAGAAGTAACATCAACATCAATCATTCCATAAGAAGGGAAACAATGTAAATACTGCTAGTGTCTAAGAGTGGAGTATCATTGGAAGCTCGTTCATTATATTATGTACAATCTGAGTCGTGCAAAATAAGAAAAGGGATAGCCTCACATACCTTGTATATACTGCCCAACCTCATTCTATGCGAATTTCATGACTCCTTAGTCTACAATAAGAGAAATGACCTTATCGTTATCGTTTAAGCGTCGTAACTATTATGTATCGACCGCAACCTATTTTACAATAAAACAGACAACACCTCCCCTATTTATATGACTTCCCCCAAGTTAAAATAATCACCAAACAGCCCAAACGACATCAATAATATTCATATTGAGCCTCCCAAAATAGTCCACCAATCAACAACATTACTAACAAGCCTTTCGATATATATATCTAACAAGTTCTAGCTTCAACGACTTAGCCGTAACTTGGATAATCTTAAATACATGTAGGGTAAGAGGTTCCTTACCTTTAAACTGAATGAAGAACTTCAATTTGACCTTAATTGACCATGAAATATCCCTCTAATGCTTCCTCGAAAACAAGGAAGCGAAGCTAGCAACCAATTAGTGTTTTTCGGCACTAGAATCACATTAGAAGACTTGAAATCACCTAGGGTTGATAGTAAAAACTTGAGGGAGTATTTTAAGGAACATAAACCACATAAAAAACCTCCTACACGAGCTGGAACAACACAAAATTCCGCAACAACAAGATGAACAAGAAACTTACTAGCGCCACGAGATTCCCGACACTTGATTTGTGTTGTTTGTCCTTTGTTTTGGTCTTGGATCATGAGGGAACCTTGAGAGAGTGTGTTTAGGGTTCTAAGGTCTGAATATACTGAAAGCGAATGACTTAAAAGGGGTATGAGGCGTGTTATATATATCCATATGTCTGAACCGCCTATGTGGGCCCCACAGAGAGCTCCTTGGCGCGGTCTCGCGAAAATGCGAATATCGCTCTACTTTGAGATTGTATCGACGAACGGTTTAATGCATTGAAAACTAGACTTATACATCTTCAATTTGGTGGTAGATCACCCCATAATTCCAAGATTATGAACGTAAGTTGCGACAAATTTTGTCGACTTTCATTTCATAACTCGTTTGACTTCAAGACTTATGATATGGATATTATATGATTCAAATACCTTAAAACACGACCTCTTGGGAATACTAAGAACCACTAGTTTTACCCGAAAATACGGGTTACAACATCCTTGATTCGTTTAACTTCTAATACTTGTTAACCACTCTTATACACCCTTGTATTGTTTAAGACCAATAGGATTAACATCTTATCATCTCAAAGATAATCTCTTCTCGGATTTACGTTGACTAACTTTAAAAACGTGATTTAAGGAAAATGTGATTTTTAGCTTTAAAAACAACTTGAGTTGACTGCGGTCAATATTTTGTGAAAACGACCTACAATTGATATTTTGACCATTCTGGTAGGTCCGTAACGTGATTTTGGACTTGGACATATGCGCGAAATTAAAATTGGATGTCCCTAAGCTGTTTTGACTCATTTTGCCGAATGCTAGTATTTTGAAAGTTTGGAAACTTCCTAATGTCACGACCCAAATCTTCCTCTGGAGGATGTCGTGACGGTACCTAGTCTTTCTCACTAGGTAAGCCTAACATTTGTGCAAAACAACAGAATATAAACTTAATTCAAACCTTAACACATGAAATATGAATGGAAACTGCGATTCAAATAAGTACAACTCCCAAAAACTAGTAGAAATAAGTCACAAGCTTCTAAAAGAAAATACTAAGTGTGTCTATACATCAGAGTCTAAAGAGAATAAGAAACAAAACAACATAATAAGGATAGAGGGGGACTCCTAGGTCTGCGTACATTGGCAGATATACTTTAAAGTCTCCACGTACAGGCTATCTCATCGGTATCTTGCTTGGTAGGAAGAACTTGGATCTAGCATGAGTACACCCCAACGGTACCCAGTAAGTGCCAAACCTAACATCGGTAAAGTAGTGACGAGGTCAGGTCCGGGCCCTACTGGAATAAAATGGAAAAAAGGCAGAAGATATAATGATATGATGAACGACTGAGAATTTAACAATGAGGAAATATAGAAAGGTAACAACAAAACAAATAGAGGTAAGCAACAGGAGGAACTCCCGAGGTACCGCTGCATAGTCCCAAATGTAAATACACGATAGGGGAGCTCCCGAGTTACCGCCTCGTAGTCCCAAAAGTAAATACACAACAAGGGAGCTCCCGAGATACCGCCTCGTAGTCCCAAATGTAAATATGCAATGGGGAGCTCCCAAGGTACCGCCTCGTAGCTCCAACAGTAAATACATAGCTCATAACTTATGGAACAACGATTTTATAGCAGGAATCCTACAATTAAAGACTGAATACAAAATCAAGGAAGCAAGTAATTCAACTAAGCATGTTGCGCGAATTTCAAGTAAGAGTTAAGACACACAGACATGTGAAACTAGGCGAAACATTATAACTACACATGCTAAGGCAACTCAGTTGAGAATTAAAAGAAGACTACTCAGCAAGAATCAGAATTTCCACATTTAGCTCGGGTAGGCACCCGTCGCCTCGCGTACACAGCACTCACATAACACAAATTGTTACAACAGTACCAAATCCTAAGGGGATTTCCCTCATACAAGGTTATACAAGTCACTTACCTCAAATCAAGCTCAATCAGTAAATAAAAATGCCTTTCCCTCAATTTTCTGACTCCGAACGGCCCAAATCTAGCAAAAACCAATTACATATTATAAATACAACTACAAGAAACTAATTTAAATAATAAGTCTACGAATTTAGCAAAGAATTGAAAAATCGCCCCAACAAGTCGACCCAGGCCCACATCTCAGAATCAGGTAAAAGTCACAAAATACGAATACCCATTCGATATCGAGTACACCCATACCAAAATTATTCAAATCTGATAAAAAGTTCTCCATCAAAACCTCAAAATTCGACCTAAAGATTTTTCTAGCTTTTTCACAAATTTCTCAACCCTAATCTCTAATTAAATGAAGAAAAAATGATTTCTTAGTGGAAATAAATCAAAAACAAGTCAAGATCCTTAGCCAAAAGTTTTCTCTAAAAAACCCTCGATATTTCGCCTCAATCCGAGCTCTCTAGGTTCAAAAATTCAGATGAAATTATACCGTCAGAATTTGCCTTTTTCTGCCCAACGAAGTCGTACCTACGAACCCACAGCCACATATGCGGCTCCACACCCGCGGAATTTCCATTGCAGGTGCGGTTTTAACTTAGTCCAGGTACGTCCGCTTCTGCGGACCCAAACGCGCATTTGCACTTCCGCTCCTGCGGACCTCTTCCACATCTGCGATCAACAGGCCTCCCTGGCCTTTTCACTTTTTTGCTCATTCTTCCGTAAAAGCAACTCCGCTTCTGCAGCCTTCACGTCGCACCTGCGGCCACAGGCCACTTCCTCCAGCCCCGCATCTGCGCCAAAATGTTCGCTTATGCGATTTTGCGCCTGTGGTCAATCTTGCACAGGTGCGATTGCACCAAAACTGGTGCATTTCAGCCATTCTCACAAGTTCAAATATGTTCTGAATTTAATCTGAATCACACTAGGGGGCCTCTGAGACCCTGCCTGATTATACCAACAAGTCCTAAAACATCACACGGACTTAGTCGAGCCTTGAAATCACATCAAATAACGCTAAAAATACAAATTTTCGCATCGATTCAAGCCTAATCAACTTTAAAACTTCAAGCTTCTACATTCGGACACGCTTCTATGACCAAAATCACCCTACGGATCTATTGGAACCGTCAAAACTCCATTCCGGAGTCATCCTCATATAAATTAAACTACGCTCAATTCCTACGACTTAAATTTCCATTTTAGGAAATACGTGTTCCATTTCACTCCGAAACCAAAAACCAAACCTCCCGGCGAGTCGCATAACCATAGAATGAAATAGAGGGAGCAATAAATAATAGTTCGGAGCTAATACTCTCAAAATGACCGGCCGATTACATACTCCCCATCTTAAAACATACGTTCGTCCTCAAACGAGTTTAGAGACATACCTGAAGTGGTAAAAAGATGAGGATAACGGCTGCACATATCATGCTTGGTCTCCCAAGTTGCCTCCTCGATCGGATGACCCCTCACTCAAATTTCACTGAAGCGATGTTCTTTGACCTCAACTTTAGAACATGCCTGTCAAGAATTGCCACCGACTCCTCAACATAAGATAGATCCTTGTCCAACTGGACGGTGCTCAAATCTAACACATGAAACGGATGGTCGTGATACTTCCGAAACATGGAAACATGGAATACTAGATGAAGTGCAGAGAGACTAGGTGGTAGTGCAAGTCCGTAAGCCACCTTTCCAACCCTCTCAAGAATCTCAAAAGGCACGATATACCTATGGTTCAGTTCTCCCTTCTTTCTGATCCTCATAACACCCTTCATGGGCGAAACCTGGAGCAAGACCCGCTCCCCAACCATGAGTGCAACATGCGACTCTTTCGATCCGCATAACTCTTCTGCTTGGACTGAGCTATACAAAGTCGATCCAGAATCAATTTCACCTTTTCCAAAGCATCCTGAACTAGGTCTGTACCCAATAAAGTAGCTTCTCCCGGCTCGAACCGACCCACTAGAGACCAGCACTGCCTACCATACAAAGCCTCATATGGTGCAATCTGAATGCTCGACTGATAACTGTTGTTGTAGGAAAATTCCGTAAGTGGCAAGAACTAATCCCAAGCACCCCCAAAATCCCACACACGCACGAAGCATATCCTCTAATATCTGAATAGTGCGCTCGGACTGTCCGTCCATCTGATGGTGAATGCAGTACTCAACTCCAACCGAGTACCCAACTCATGCAGTACAACTCTCCAGAACCACGATGTAAACTGCCTACCCCAATTAGAGATGATAGATACCGGCACGCCATGAAGCCTGATAATCTCGCAAATGTAAACCTGGGCCAGCTGCTCGGAAGAGTACGTAGTAACCACAGGAATGAAATAAACTGACTTGGTCAATCTATCCACGATCAGCCTAACTGTATCAAAGTTCCTCTGAGTCCGCGGGAGCCCAACAAGGAAATCCATAGTGATCTGCTCCCATTTCCACTCTGGAATCTCTAACTTCTGAAGTAATCCACCAAGGTTGTTGATGCTCATTCTTCAAGTCCTGATGCATCTTCGCAGCAACCAGATGAATGGAGTACCGCGAACTGTGAGCCTCCAGGAGAATCAACTCACGCAAACCATCTACATTGGGCACACATTGCCGTCATCTCCAATGGTGACTTCTTTTGCATCATCGTGCTAAACCGTGTTTTTAAGGACAAGCAGATGGGGGTCATCATACTGACGCTCTCTAATACGATCATAAAAAGAAGACTGAGAAATCACACAAGCGATAACTCTGCTCGGCTCGAAAACATCCAATCTGACAAACTGGTTGGCCAAGGCCTAAACTGCCCAAACTCTCTGCCTTTGCGACTCAAGGAATCGGCCACCACATTGGCCTTCACGGGATGATAGAGAATGGTGATGTCATAATCCTTAAGCAGCTCCAACCATCTCCGCTTTCGCAAGTTAAGATCCTTCTGTTTAAACAGATGTTACAGACTCCGGTGATCGGTGAAGACCTCACAAGGGACACCGTACAAATAATGCCGCCAAATCTTCAAGTCATGAACAATAGCTGCTAACTCGAGGTCATGGACCGGATAGTTCTTCTCATGCACCTTCAGCTATCTAGACACGTAGGTAATCACCCTACCTTCCATCATTAACACTACACCGTGACCAATGCGTGACGCATCACAATATACCGTATAGGACCCCGATCCTGTAGGAAACACTAACACTGGGCTGTAGTCAAAGCAGTCTTGAGCTTTTGAAAGCTTTCCTCACACTCCTCGATTTACCTGAACGGAGCACCCTTCTAGGTCAATCTAGTCATAGGTGCTGCAACAAATGAGAAACCATTTACAAATCGACGGTAATACCCCGCCAAGCCAAGAAAGCTCCGGATCTCGGTAGCTAAGGATGGTCTAGGCCAACTCTACACTGCTTCAATCTTCTTCAGATCTACCTTGATCCCCTCACTCGATACCACACAAAAAATGCCACTTAATCAAGCCAGAACTTACACTTCGAAAATTTTGCATACAACTTCTTTTCTCTCAAGGTTTGAAGCACAGTCCTCAGGTGCTACTCCTGATCCTCCCGACTCCAAAAAATGTCGTCAATAAACACAATGATGAAAGAGTCAAGATAGGGCTGAAATACACTATTCATCAAGTGCATGAATGCTTCTAGGGCGTTGGCCAGCCCAAAAAACATCAAAAGGAACTCGTAATGATCATACCGAGTCCTAAAAGTAGTGTTTGGGATATCTGGCTCCCGAATCTTCAACCGATGATATCCCGAACGCAAGCCAATCATAGAGTACACTTTGGCACCCTGAAGCTGATCAAATAGGTCATCAATACGTGGCAATGGATACCTGTTCTTCATTGTAGCCTTGTTTAACTGGAGATAATCAATACACATTCGCATGGAACCATCCTTCTTCTTTACAAACAAGACAGGAGCACCCCAAAGTGACACACTAGGCCGAATGAAGCCCTTGTCAGGCAACTCTTGCAACTATTGCTTTAGTTCTTTCAATTCTACTGGGGCCATATGATAGGGTGGAATAAAAATGGACTGAGTGCCCATTAACAAATCAATGCCAAAGTCAATATCCCTGTCTGGTAGCATGCTCGGAAGATCTGCCGGGAATACATCTGGAAAATCCCTCACTATAGGAACTGACTCAACGGTAGGAGTATCAACACTGACATCCCTCACATAAGCTAGATATGCATCACGCCCCTTCTTAACCATCCGCTGAGCCTTTAGAAATGAGACAACCCTACTAGGAATGTGATCTAAGGTACCTCTCCACTCTAGCTGCGGTAGACCTAGCATAGCCAACGTCACCGTCTTGCAGTGATAATCAAGGATAGCGTGATAGGGCGACAACCAGTCCATGCCCAAAATAACATCGAAATCCACCATACTGAGCAACAATAAATCAGCTCGGGTGTCAAAACCACTAAGAACAATCAAACACGACCGATACACATAGTCAACAACAATAGAATCACCCACGGGTGTAGACACATAAACAAGTGAACTCAGAAAATCATAGAATACACCCAAAAATATGGAGCAAAATAAGATGACACATAATAAATGAAGCCTGGATCAAATAAGAATGATGCATCTCTATGATAGACCGGAACAATACCTGTGATGATAGAATCAGATGCAACTGCCTCTGTCCGAGCAGGAATGGCATAATATCTGGCCTGGCCTCCCCCTTTAGGGTGACCTCTACCTGTCCGACCTCCACCTCTAGCTGGTTGTGCAGCTGGGGTGGTAGCCGGTGCTGTACCCATAGCCTAAATACCTAATGGAGCACGGGGTGCTTGAAAAATCTGTGGAGGTGTACCCCTCCCATATCTGGGGAAATCCCTCACCATATGGCGAGTGTCACCACACTCAAAATAAGATCTCAGAAGACGTGGCTATTGTGGCTGGCTCGGGCCTGATCGGCTAGACTGACCATTGAAAGCACCCTGTATAGGATGTGCACTAGACACTGGCGGTGCATAATATGGATCTCTGGGCCTAGGAGTGGCCGGAGCACTGCTGGTAGTTGGAAGTGCTGAATTAACAGGGTGACCCATATAACCCCTACCCTGACGAGCTGCAGCTGGGGCATGAGTACCACTATAAGTGCCAAACTCTCGTGACCTCTGGGCCTCTCTCTCTCTCTCGAGTCAGCATACCCTCCAACCTCCTAGCAATCCCTACTACCTGCTGGTACACAATATCCATCTCCAACTCTCGGGTCATGCTAAATCTGATGCTGGGGTTGATCCCCTCAATAAATCAATGAACCTGCTCTCGAACAGTAGCGACCAAGGCTGGAGCATGAAGAGCCAAATCACTTAATCGGACTGCATACTCTGACACGGTCATAGAACCCTGGCGCAACTACTCAAACTCTGTGCGCCACGCATCTTTGGGATTCTGGGGAACATGCTCCCTCAAGAACATATCTAAGAACTGAGTCCAAGTAAGTGAAGCTGCCTCTGCCAGACTACCCAACTCGTATGCGCGCCACCACTGATAAGCCGCTCCTCTATGCTGGAACATAGTGAAGGAAACCCCACAAGACTCTGCAACACCATTGGTACGAAGGATACGGTGACACTCCTCAAGAAATCCTGGGCGTCCTCTGACGCCAAGGCACTGAAAGTAGGAGAGTGGTACTTCTTGTACCTCTCGAGCATGAGCTGTTCCTCCTCAGAAACTGCTACCCTAACATCGGGCTGAATTGGAGCTATCGGCTGCATCGGTCTGATCTCTAAAACCTGGTCGACCTGAACTCGGTACTCTGGGGTACGGGCCGCGGGAGTCTATGCTCCTCCCCCAGCCTGAGATGTGGTAGGAGCAAGTGGTGTCAATCCTGCCTAAGCCAAGGTGCTGAACATACTCAGAAACTAGGCTAGGGTCTCTTGGAGGGCTAGTGCGGTAACAGGCGTCTCAGGTGCCTGCCCTCCAACAGGAGCTACTGGTGGCTTCTCTGTAGCAGCTTATGCGGGTGCTCTGGCTGTACCATGTGGATGTCCTCGATTCTACCCCTGCCTCGGCATCTCGCGGCTCTAGATGGGGGCGCGGGTGTCTGGTCATTTGATCCAGCTGTACGTGTCCTCACCAACTATGAGAGAATAAATAGACAGAAATTTAGAATCCGAAACCAAAATCTTGCACGATAAGGAATCAAAGAAGTGAAGCTTTTCCTAAAAGTTCCATATCCTCCCGAAGATAAGTACAGATGTCTTCGCACCGATCCGTGAGACTTCTAAACCTGCTTGTGACTCATAACACCTATGAAACCTAGAGCTCTGATACTAACTTTTCACAACCCAAATTTCTCTCCGTAGGATGTCGTAACGGCGCCTAGTCTCTATGACTAGGTAAGCCTAACATTTGTGCGGAACAAAAGAATATAAACTGAACTCATACGTCACACATGAAATATAATTAGAAATTGCGATTCAAATAAATACAACTCCCAAAACCCAATAGAAAAGCCACAACCTTCTAAGAGAAAATACTAAGTGTCTCTATAAATTAGAGTCTAAAGAGAATAAGAAAAAAAAAAACATAATAAGGATAGAGGGGGACTGCGAGGTTTGCGGACGCTGGTAGATTTACCTTGAAGTCTTCACGTACAGGCTATCTTACTGGTATCTGGCCTGGTAGGAAGAATCTGGATCTGCACAAAAAGATGTGCAGAAGAGTAGCATGAGTACACTATAACGATACCCAGTAAGTGCCAAGCCTAACCTCGATAGAGTAGTGACGAGGTCAGGTCGGGACCCTACTGGAATAAAAAGGAAATAAGGCAGAAGATATAATGATATGATGAAATGATTTAGAATTTAACAATGAGGAATTACAGAAAGGTCACAACACAGCAAATAGAGGTAAACAACAGGAGGCACTCCCGAGGTACCGCCGCATAGTCCTAAAATTTAAACACACGATAGGGGAGCTCTCGAGGTACCGCCTCATAGTCGCAAAAGCAAATACACAATAGGGGAGCTCCCAAGGTACCACCTCGTAGTCCCAAAAGTAAATATGCAACGGGGAGCTCCCGAGGTACCGCGTCGTAGCCCCAAAAGTAAATACACAACTCATAACTTATGGAACAACGAATTTACAGCAAGGAATCCTACAAATAAAGACTGAATACAAAATCAAGGAAGCAGATAATTTCAACTAAGCATGTTGCACAAATTGCAAGTAAGAGTTAAGACACATAGACATGTGATACTAGGCTAAACATGAAAACTACACGTGCTAAGGCAACTCAATTAAGGAATTAAAAGAAGACTACTCTGCAAGAATCGCAATTTCCACATTTAGCCTGTGTACGCACTTGTCACCTCGTGTACACGTCACTCACATATCACAAATTGTTACAACTATACCAAATCCTAATGGGAATTTCCCTAAACAAGGTTAGACAAGTCACTTACCTCAAAGCAAGCTCAATCAGTCAATAACAATGTCTTTCCCTTTATTTTTCGACTCTGAATGGTCCAAATCTAGTAAAAAGCAATCACATAGTATAAATACAACTACAAGAAAACTAATTTAAATAATAAATCTATGACTTTAGCAAAGAATTGAAAATTTTCCCCAACAAGTCAATCCGAGCCCACATCTCGAAATCGGGTAAAAATCAAAGATACCAACACCCATTCGATATCGAGTTCACCCATACCAAAATAACTCAAATTCAATACAAAATTCTCGATCAAAAACTCAAAATTCGGCTTAAGGATTTTTCCACCTTTTTCACAAATTTTTCAATCCAAATCCTTAATTAAATAAAGAATAAACGATATCTTAGTGGAAAGAAATCAAAAACAAGTAAAGAATCCTTACCCAAATGTTTTCTCCGAAAAACCCTCGAAATTTTGCCTCAATCCGAGCTCTCTAGGTTCCGAAATGAAGAATGAAATTAATCCCTTGGAATTGGCCCCTTTCCGCACAGCGAAGTATCACCTGCGAATCACAACCGCATCTGCGGCTCATAACTTGCGAAATTTCCATCACATGTGTAGTTTTAACTTAGTCCAGGCACGTCTGCTTCTGCGGACCCAAATGCACATTTGCGCTTCCACTCGTGCGGACCTTATCTGCATCTGCAGTCAACAAGCCTCCTTGTCCTTTTCGCTTCTGCGACCTTCACGTCGCACCTGCGACCACATGCCACTTCCTCTAGCCCTGTATCTGCGCCCAAATGCTCGCTTCTGCGAGCTCACACCTGTGGTCAATATTGTGCTGGTGCTATTTGACCAGAACTAGTGCACTTTAGCCATTCTCACAAATCCAATTTTGTTCTGGGTTCAATCTGAATCACACCCGGGGCCTCAGGAACCCCGCACAAATAAACCAACAAGTCCTAAAACATCATACGAACTTAGTCGAGCCTTTAAATCACATCAAACAACACTAAAAATACAAATTTGCGCATCTATTCAAGCCTAATCAACTTTAAAACTTCAAGATTCTACATCCGGACACGCTTCTAAGATAAAAATCACCCTACCGATCTATAGGAACCGTCAAAACTCCATTCTGGAGTCGTCCTCATATAAATTAAACTACGGTCAATTCCTACAACCTAAACTTCCATTTTAGGGAGTACGTGTCCCATTTCACTCCGTAAACCAATGTTCCCGGCAAGTCGTGTAACCACATAATAAAATAGAGGGAGCAATAAATAGCGGTTCGGGGCTAATACTCTGAAAACGGCCTGTTGGGTTGTTACACCTAAGTTTGACCATAAATTGACTTCATGGCTGTAGGTTCGGTTTTGATGTTGATACTTGGTATAGGTTCGTATTACTATTTGAAACTTATCTGCAAAATTTTGTGTAATTCGGAGTTGGTTTGACATGATTCGGACGCTTAGATGTAATTCTAGTTGTTCTTGAGTTTCCTTTGAAACATCATCCATTTTGATGTTCGATTTGTAGAATTAGATGTTATTTTTGGTGATTTGATCATGCGAACGAGTTCATATGATGTTATTACATGAGTTTCACAGGCGCTTCAGAAGAGTTTTGGATGACTTGAAGTATCTGGTGCACTGCTGCTTCTGGTGCTAGACTGTAGATCTCGCATTTACGAGGTATGGCTCGCAAATACCCTCGCTTTTGCGACCACCAAATCGTATTTGCGAGCATGGGCTGGGGACTGGGGTTCTCGTATTTTCAATTTGTCCTATGTCGTCCGCATTTGCGACTCTATCATTGCAATGGCGATGCTATATTGAGTGTGGGTATCTTTGCATTTGCGAAGAACTTGGTTGTTATTGCGAAGGAGGGCAGTTCACAATTGCGATCAGTTTATTGCAATTGTGACATCTGGGCTTTTGATGCACAGTTCGCATTTGTGACCTATGCTTCGCATTTGCGATGGTCGCTATTATGAACAAGACATCCCAACTGCGACATCTGCAACTTGGTAGAAGAGGAAAAAATTGAGACTTAGCTCATTTTACACCATTCCTCAACCCTAAACACTCTAGAGGCGATTTTCCAAGAGACTTTTCTTCCTAAATTCATTGGTAAGTAACTTTTAAGCCCTTTCTTTTCAATTCCCCATTACTTTTCATGAGATTCTACATCAAATTTAGGATTAGCATGGTAGAAAATAGGGATTTTGGTAGAAATTGGAGATTTTTGTAAAATTGAGATTTAGACCTCGGATTGAGGTCAGAATTTGAAATAAAATACATAACCGGGCTCGAGGGTGAATGGGTAATCGGGTTTTGGTCCGAGTCTCAAATTTGACCAAGTGGGTCCGGGATGGACTTTGTTGACTTTTTACAAAATGATCAAAATTGAACCTTTTTCATTAATGGGTAGTTTCTAAAGCTTATTTTGAACCATTTGATCAAAAATTTGCTATATTGGGTCCTCCTTTGGAGGCTTGTTCAAAAGTCAAGGTTGTGGTTGGTTGATCTCTTTGATTCTCGGAGTGTGGTAAGTGTTTTGTCTAACCTTGACTTGAGGGAGTTAAGAATTCTTGAACTATTTGTTATGGGAATTACGTGGGGAAAACAGCGTATATGCGAGGTGACGAGTGTATATACGCTGACATGGGATCTAGCATGCAGGAAATGGATATTATATTCACGTTATCGTTTATTTCATGCCTTAGCTGTTACATGCCTTTATTTGACTTCAATGCCATAATTGTTACTTGTCATCTAATTGCTCCTTTGCCTTAATTTGTCCTTTCATCCCACGACTCCATCCATATCTTAAATTGTCATATGCTTTACTTGTTTCTTTTGTTTTGTAGTATTTGTTTCATTCTATAATGTTATTTCACTTGCGTGAGCAGTTTAGTTGTTGTGTACCAATGAATTGGTAAAGTTTGAGATTTCTAGTAGAGATTCTCCGATTATTCTGTCATTCTTTATTGTCTTCTACATTTACCTTCAGCACGTAGATATTTTTGTAAATTTGGTTGTTGAATTGTTATGATGATAACTGAAATTGTTTGAGGAGTGGGTTGCATGCCGCAATGAAAATTGAAGGTATTGAAATGAAATTAAGGTATAAAGACGGATTATGATATGAACAGATGATGATATGGTGGGATCGGGTTGCGTGCCGCAATGGATTGGACAAGTTGTAACTATTTGTGATTGTTGAGTTATCTTAGTATTATGTTATAAGGCTTTGTTATTCGGGGATCTCTAGTAGTTGAATTTTCAAGTCTGTATTCATGATTTAATTGCTTTATTTCCATATATTATTATTATTATTATTATTATTATTATTTCATACAAGTTATTTGTAAGTGACTTACCTTAGCCTCGACTCTACTTCGTCGAGGTTAGGCTTAGCACTTACAGAGTACATGGAATCGATTGTACTCATACTATACTATGCACTTTTTGTGCAGCTACCGGAGTTGATCCCAGCAGCGTATAGTGGGACTGCTCGGATCCAACTACTTATGGAGACTTGAGGTATAGATGCACCGCGTCTGCAGCCCTGAAATCCCCTTTTATTTTGTCATTATTGTTTAGTTAGATTCAAATAATTGTGTTTATTCTGACTATAATTTGTAGCACTCTAGACACTCATGTATTCGCGACTCTACTTTCTGGGTGTATTGAGATTAAGTTGTTCAGTAGATTATCACCTTATTGTAGACTATTCGGTTGTTATTGTTGATATTTTGATTTGAATTGTTAAGCACTGGTTAAGTAATTTAGCTAATGTTGGCTTGCCTAGCAAGTGAAATGTTAGGCGCTATCATAGTGTCGTATGTGGGAATTTTGGGTCGTGACAAGTTGGTATCAGAGCACTAGGTTGCTTAGGTCTCACGAGTCATGAGCTAACCTAGTTTCGGGTCGTGACAAGTTGGTATCAGAGCACTAGGTTGATAAGGTTGGATAAGTTTACCAAGCTCTTTCCTGTTCATTTTAGCGGTGCACCTTCCGAGGACCCACAGGATTACTTGGACCATTGCCACGAGGTGCTGCACAAAATGGGTATTGTTGAGACTAATGGGGTCAACTTTGTAGTGATCCAGATGATCGATTTTGCCAAGAGGTGGTGGCAGGATTTTGAGCAGAGCAGACCAACTGGTTCACCTTCACTTACTTGGGATAAATTTTTGCGGCTACTTTTGGAAAAGTTTATTCCTTTCATTTTGAGAGAGGAGTACCGTAGGTAGTTCGAGCACCTCCAGCAGGCTGGCATGACCGTCACCCTGTACTAGACCAGATTTATGGACCTAGCCCATTATGCAGCTATCTTGATTCCTACTGATTGAGAGCGGGTGAGGAGTTTTAATGGTGGTCTTACTTTCGGCGTCTGGCTTTAGATGGCCAAGGAGACAGGGAATGATATTTCTTTTCAGAGGGCTGTAGAGATTACTAAACAGATCGAGATGGTTCATGGTCAGTATAGAGGGTAGTATCTGAGAAGACGCCTCATCATTTTGGTGGCTTCAGTGGTGCCTCGTTTGGAGTCAGAGGTTCTTTTGGTAGAGGCCATCCTTCCAGGCCAATTCAATTAGCTCTTCAAGTAGCCCATGGTGCTTCAGGCGGTCGCAGTTCTCAAGGGTCTCGTCGTGAGCAATCTGCATTTAGTGAACATTCAGCTCCTATCAGTGCACCACCACTACAGAGTTACTATAGTGGTTATCCGGGCCATCAGGGTTTGTCTCAGCTTCAGTAGCCTCAGCAGACGAGGAAGTGCTTTGAATGTGGAGGCACAGGTTACACCAGGAAGTATCGCCCTGGGTGGACGAGCAAAAGACCTCAACAGGGTTCTTGTGCCATTATGTCGGCGCCAGTTGCTCCACCGCCCGCACAACCAGCTAGAGAGGGGGGTCAGGTTGCTAGAGATGGAGGTCAGGCCATTAGAGGTAGAGGCCAACCAGGTAGAGGTCGCCTGAGGGGTGGAGGTCAGAGTGGTAGGACTCAGCCTCATTTTTATGCATTTCCAAATAGACCTGAGGCAGAGTCATCTAACACTGTCATCACAGGTATGTTCAAGCTTTCCATAGGGATGCTTTCGTTCTATTTGATCAGGGCTCTACTTATACCTGCGTGTCATCCTATTTTGCTTTATATCTAGTTATGCCTTGTGATTATTTGAGTGCTCCTGTATATATGCCACGCTTGTGGGAGATCTATTGTTGTAGGTCGTGTTTGTTGCTCGTGTGCAGTTTCTACTAGAAGCGTTGAGACTATTGTAGATCTCTAACTTCTTGATATGGTGGAGTTTGATGTTATTTTGGGCATGGATGGTTTTCACCATATCATGCCATATTGGACTGTCACGCCAAGACGGTGACCTTAGCCATGCCGGGGTTGCCTCGATTGCAGTGGAGAGGGACTCCTGGCCATTCTACTACGGGGTTATTTCTAATGTGAAGGCTCGTTATATGGTCGATAAGGGGTGTCTTAGCAAATTTGGCATAAATCCGTGATCCAAGTGGCGGTTCCTTCCATGGATTTAGTACCAGTTGTGCATGAGTTTCTAGTGGTGTTTCCTGCATATCTGACAGGGATGCCACCTGATAGAGATCAGCTTCTGTATTGACTTAGCACCGAGCACTCAGCCCATTTCTGTTCCATCATATTGTATTGCCCTAGCTGAGTTGAAGGAATTAAAGGAGAAATTGCAGGGTTTGCTAGATAATGGATTTAATAGACCTAGTGTCTCGCCCTGAGGTGAACAAATGTTGTTTGTGAAGAAGAAGGATGGTACGATGAGGATGTGCATTAATTATCGGTAGTTGAACAAAGCCATTATTAAGAACAAGTATAATTTGCCGATGATTGATGACTTATTTGATCAGTTTCAGGGTGCCAAAGTGTTTTTGAAGATTGATTAGAGATCTTGCTATCATTAGTTGAACATTAGGACATCGGCTGTCCTTAAGATAGCTTTGCGGACTCGGTATGGGCATTATGAGTTCCTAGTGATGTCATTTGTCTTGACAAATGCCCCATCAACATTTATGGATTTTATGAACCTGGTATTCAAGCCTTATCTTTATTCTTCTCTGATCGTCTTCTTGGTGATATTTCGGTCTACTCCCCCAGTCAGGAGGAGCATAAGCAGCATCTTCGGGTTGTTCTTCAGACCTTGAGAGATAGTCAGTTATAGGCCAAGTTCTCAACGTGTGAGTGTTGGTTGGACTCGGTTGCCTTTTTGGGGCATGTGGTATCTTTCCAGTGCATTAAAGTGGATCCTAAGATGATTAAGACAGCTCCGAAATGGCCTAAACCTACTTCAGCTACAGAGATTTGGAGCTTCCTAGGCTTGGTGGGTTATTATTGCCGGTTCGTGGAGGGGTGTTCATATATCGCAGCCCTATTTACTAGATTAACCTAGAAGGGTGCCCCATTCAGTTGGTCTGATGAGTCTGGGTTGAGCATTCAGAAGCCCAAGACTGCTTTGACTATAGCTCCAGTGTTTGTGTTGCCTACGGGTTAGGGGTCTTACACTGTGTATTGTGATGCGTCACGTATTGGGCTTGGCGCGATGTTGATGCAAGATGGTAGGGTGATTGCCTACGCGTCTCGTCAACTGAAGGTTCATGAGAAGAATTACTCTGTTCACGACTTAGAGTTGATAGTTATTGTTCATGCATTGAAGATTTGGAGGCATTACCTTTACATCATGTTTTGTGAGGTATTCACAGATCATCGGAGCCTATAGTACTTGTTTAAGAAAAAGGATCTAAATCTGAGTGAACAGAGGTGGTTAGAGATGTTAAAAGACTATGATATCACCAATTTGTACCATCCGGGGAAGGCCAATGTTGTGGACGATGCCTTTAGTAGAAAAGGCTGTGAGTATGGGTGGCTTGCATGTATTCCAGTCGGTGAGAGACCGCTAGCATCAAATGTTCAGGCCTTGGCCAATTAGTTCAAAAGATTTTTCGGAGCCTAGCCGATCTCTTGCTTGCACGATTTCTCGGTCATCTTTGTATAAGCGCATCAGAAAGCGTCAGTATGACGACCCTTAGGTTTCTATTTGAGATGATGGGGTGTTGCAGATGCATGGTCGGATTTGTGTGCATAATATGGATGGGCTGTGTGAGTTGATTCTTGAGGAGGCCCACAGTTCACGGTACTCCAATCATCCGGCTACCGCCAAGATGTACCAGAATTTGAGGCATCATTATTGGTGGAGAAGATTGAAGAAAGATATAGTAGAGTATGTGGCTCGGTTTAACAACCAGCAGGTGAAGTACGAGTATTAGAGGCCTGGGGGTTTGCATTAGAGACTTAAGATTCCCGAGTGTAAGTGGGAGCGTATTACCATGGATTTCATTGTTGGGCTCCCACGAACTTTGAAGCAATTTGACGCAGTATGGGTCATTGTGGATAGGTTGATCGAGTCGGCGTTTTTCATTCCGGTGGCACTACCTATTCTTCAGAGCGGCTGGTTGAGATCAATATCCGCGAGATTGTTCGTCTTCATGGTGTGCAGTGTCCATTATTTCTGATCGGGGCACGCAGTTCACATCGCATTTCTGGAGGGCCATACAGCATGAGCTAGGAACACGGGTTGAGTTGAGTACAACATTTCATCCCCAGAAGGACAGGGCAGTCCGAGCGGACCATTCAGATCTTGGAGGATATGCTTCGCGCCTGTGTTATGGATTTCAGGGGTTCATGGGATCAGTTCTTGCCGCTTGCGGAGTTTGCTTACAATAACAGCTACCAATTAGTTATTCAGATGGCTCCTTATGAGGCTTTATATGGTAGGCAGTATCGTTCTCCAGTCAGTTAGTTTCTGCCGGGAGAGGCTCGGTTGTTGGGTACTGATTTGGTTTGGGATGCCTTGGAAAAGGTCAAGATGTTCAGCATTGTCTTTGTACGGCACATCCTAGGCACAAAAGTTATACCGATTGGAGAGTTAGGGATGTTGAATTCATGGTTGGAGAGAGGGTTTTGCTCCGAGTTCATCCATGATGGGTGTGATGAGGTTCGGGAAGAAGTGCAAGTTGAGCCCTAAGTATATCGAACCCTTTGAGATCCTTGAGAGAGTTGGTGAGGTGGCCTAGAAGCTTGCATTGCCACCTAGCTTATCAGCAATTCACCTGGCATTCCATGTTTCCATGCATCGGAAGTATCACGGTGATCCGTCCCATGTATTAAATTTTAGATCAGTCCAACTGGACAAGGATTTGACTTATTAGGAGCCAGTGGCTATTCTAAGTATGGCAGGCCCAGAAGTTGAGGTCTAAGAGTTATCCTTCTGTTATACTACAGTTAAGAGGTCAGCTGATCGAGGTAGCTACGTGGGAGTTCGAGTTAGATGCATGGATTAGATACACCTACCTTTTCACCAGTCCAGATACTTTTTTATGTCTGTTCGAGGACAAACGTTTCTTTTAGAGGTAGAGACTGTGACGACCTGATAGATCATTTTGAGTACTAACCCTTACTTCCGTGTTCCGAGACCTCCGTTAGTTTCTTTTGATGTTCCTTGGTTTGCATGTGTGGTCCATGTCGCTTTTTGAAAAGCTTTTATGTGAAAATTTGAATATAATATGATTTTTAACTTTAAAAATAGCTTGAGTTGACTACGATCAACATTTTGTGAAAACGAGCTCGAATTGGTGTTTTGAAGATTTCGATAGGTCAGTATCATAATTTTGGACTTAGGCGTATGCCCGGAATTGAAATTGGAGGTCCCTAGGTTGATTTGACTCATATTGTTGAAAGTTATTATTTTGAAAGTTTGGAAATTTTCTAAGTTTGACCATAAGTTGACTTCATAGCTATCTGGTTAAGATTTGGATGTTGAGACTTGGTATTGGTTTGTATTACTATTTGAAACTTGTCTGCAAAATTTTGTGCAATTCGGAGTTGGTTTGATATGATTCGGACGATTAGATGTGATTCTAGTTGTTCTTGAGTTTTCTTTGAAATTTTATTCATTTTGGTGTTTGATTTGTAGATTTAGACATTAATTTGGTGATTTGATCGCGCGAGCGAGTTCATATGATGTTATTACACTTGTGTGCATGTTTGGTTTGGAGCCCGAGGGGCTCGGAAGAGCTTCAGACGCACTTCGGGAGAGTTCTGGATGACATGAACTAGTAGGTTCACTGCTACTTCTGGTGCTGGACTGCAGATCTCGCATTTGCAAGATCGCTTTTTGCGATCACCACATCACATTTGCGAGCATGGGCTGAGGACTGGGGTTCTCGCATTTGCGAGAAAAGAGTCGCATTTACGATTTATCCTGTGTCCGCATTTGCGACTCTGTCATCGCAATTGTGATGCTATGTTGAGGGCAGTTTGCATTTGCAATCAATTTGTCGCAATTGCGACATCTGGTAGGTAAAAGAGGGGAAATCGGAACATAGCTCGTTTACACCATTCATCAACCCTAAACACTGTAGATGCGATTTTCTAAAAGATTTTTCTTCCCAAATTCATTGGTGAGTAACTTTAATCCATTTATTTTCAATGTCACGACCCAAGCCGGAGGGCCGCGACCGGCACCGGACCCTACTCAACGGGCGCCGGCGTACCCTTCATCTAACTTTCCTTATTATCTATAAGGCTTATCATATGCATATAATCTCGAATAATAATTATAATGAACCAAGACGTCATGCCATGATACAAACATACTTATATACATAATATGGCCCATAAGGCTACAATGCAAAACCATAAAATAAAACCTATACGTTTGCCGACAAAGCAATTCAACTGTACATAAGCCAACCCATTACTTGTCTATGCATAAATTGACACTTGTCTATGAGCTTCTACAAAAACGTATATAATGTAACCTACGTCGGAACAGGGCCCCGACATGCCCATAATGCCTACAACAAAATGCATACCAAGACTGTGGCAAGTCCGAAGGATGGATCTCGCCAATATCCGCTGAACTGGACAACCTACTGTAGTGGGGGAGCCTCGTCTATCTGTCAGTCCGGACCTGCAGCACGACATGCAGCGTCCACAAATAAAGGACGTCAGTACGGATAATGTACTGAGTATGTAAGACAGGAAACATAATGTAAGAACAATAATAAGCA
>MCJB01050362.1:3573-23807 GCA_002018475.1 Nicotiana obtusifolia
ATAGTCGTGTCAAACGATCCGGAAATGTTACAAGCAACTATCAGGCCACAACCTTAAGCATATATGGTGTTTCTCCACACCCTTTCTCCTCCAAAACTCCACAAATAAGTAGTGAAACACGCAGCTTTACAGCAACACAAAACAGTCCATAAAACAGTCCGCTACAAGTGAATAACTTGAACTCACGGCTTCCGATCACCGTCCCGTGAGTTCTTACACACATAGAACGAATTACCAAGACTTAACAGTAGAAAATAGGTATTAAATAGAGCAGTAAACTCACCTTTCTTTTTAGATAACTCAGCCCTTGCTTTGATTCCTCGAACTCTAGGGTTTACCTTCAACTAGAACTTGAAAGAGGGAAAAATCGATTAGGGTTTGTGTGGTGTTATTTTGGGGAGGGGTTGCAGGGGTTCTTTTAGGTTTTGAAGCTGTGTTAATGAATTATCAGGCTTTAGAAGCTTTTAAAAGCCCTCTCTTAACCGACTTGGGGCTTTTAACTTTTAGCCCTTACTTTTGGCAAGTAGGTGATGCACCTACTTGTCACCTACCAGCCTGCGCAGTTCTACGGAAATGCAATTATCTCAATACTCCGAGATCGTATTGACAAACGATTTGAAGCATTGGAAACTAGACTCATAGATCTTTAATTTGGTAGGTAGATCACCCCATAACTCCTTGTAAATTGGGAGAAAATCGCAGAAACATTTGACCTAACGTTTAAGTAAAATTGTGAACCTAAGTTGCGATAACTTTTGTCGACTTTTGTTTCATAACTCGTTTTACTTCAAGACTTATGAAACGGATATCATATCATTCAAATACCTTAAAAAATGAAATTTTGGTAATGTTAAACACCTCTCGATTTTTTTCCAAAAATGCGAGTTACAACTTCCTTAACTCGTTTATCCTCTAATACTTGTTAACCGCCCTTATACACCTTTGCATCGTTTAGGACCAATAGGACTAAACTCTTATTGTCTCAAAGGTAATTCTCTTCTCAAACCAAGGTAGACTATCTTACGGTGTAATCTAACACGTACAAATATGGGTTATAACAATACGCTGGGCTTTCAAGTATGATATCACCCTACTAGGAATAAAATCAGTCACGCCACGCCACTCGATCCGCGGCACAACCGGCATAGCCAAAGTAACTGTCTTAGTATGACAGTCTAAAATAGCACGACATGGAGATAGCCAATCCATGCCCAAAATAACATCAAAATCTACCATGCTTAATAGCAATAGTTCCACTCGGGTCTCCAAACCCCCAATATTTACTACACACGAGCGATATAAACGGTCTACAATAACAGTATCGCCCACCGGGGTAGACACATGAACAGGTAAAGCAAGAAACTCCCGGGGCGTACTCAAATAATGAGCAAAGTATGAGGAAACGTACGAATAAGTGGAACCGGGATCAAATAATACAGAGGCATCTTTATGATAGACTGAAACAATACCTGTAATAACGGCATCAGAAGCACTGGCATCTGTCCTGGCTGGAATAGCATAGAATCGAGCCTGGCCACCGCCTACTCGACCTCCCCCTCTGGGGCGACCTCTGGCTGCCTGACCTTCACCCCTAACTGGCTGGGCGGGTGGTAAAGTAACTGGATCAGAATTCGAGGGTTGACCCCTCTGTTGGGACGATCTAGCACCACGATAAGGACAATGCCTCCGTATGTGGCCCATCTCACCACACTCATAACAGTTCACTGGTGCACTAGCAAATGCAATCGGCCTAGGACCCTGGGCTAACGGAGCATGAGCTGGAAGGGCGCTAAGTGATGACTGGCCCTGCTGCAATCCATGATAGCCACGACCTGCAGATGCCCCACTATACCCTGGGCGGACTGATTGAGCAGGCCTGAAGGAACGACCTCTACCTTGCTGGAACTGGCCTCTCGATGGAGTACCACTATAATTACCCGATCCTCGAGGCCTCTTAGCCTCCCTCTCCTCTCGCTCCTGACGGCGAACTGTCTCAATCTCACAAGCTATGTCCACCACTTCTTCGAAAGTAGCACCCAATACTCTCTCCCTGGTCATAAAAATACGGAGATTATAGTTAAGGCCATCCACAAACCTCCTGATCCTTTCACGGTCAGTTGGAACCCTCTATACCGCATGTCGAGCCAACTAAGAAAATTTTGACTCATATTGCGACACAGTCATATCCCCTTGTAGCTGCCATTCGAACTGTCTACGCAGCTCCTCTCTGCGGGACTGCGGCACATACTTCTCCAAGAAAAGAGCGGAGAATTGCTGCCAAGTAAGGGGCGCTGCATCAACCGACCTACACCTCTCATACGCCTCCCACCAATTAAAGGCAGCTCCCGTAAATTGAAAGGTGGTGAATGCCACACCACTGGACTCAAGAATCCCGGCTGTCCGGAGCATTTGCTAACACTTATCAAGAAAACCCTAGGCATCCTCGCCCTCAGCACCACTGAATGACGGAGGCTTGAGTCTTCCAAACCTCTCAAGACGACATTGTTCATCATCTGGCATAGCTGGCACTATGAATTCCTGAGCTAGTGCAACCGGCTGGGCTGGAGGTGCCCCCAGCATCTGAAGTCCCTGCACTACCTGCTCAGGCGTACGGGCAACTGGAGTCTGATTGCCTCCCCCGGCCTGTGAAGTAGTTGCGGCTGTGGTGGCTGAAACCACCTGAGCCAAGCCAGTGCAAACAAATAATATCTGAGCCAAGGTCTCCTGAAGACCTGGAATAGCGGTAGGCACAGCTGGTGCCTGAACTGGGGCTGCTGGAGCTTGTTCCTAAGCTGGGGCAGCTGGTGGATCAACAGATGCTGCCCTCGCCGCTCTGCCTCTACCACGACCACGACCGCATCCACGGCCTCTGGTGGCCTCAGTGGGTGGTACTGGTGGTCTTCCACCTCGTCCGGTAGTCCGCGGCCTCACCATCTGTGAGAGAACAGGATAGCAGAAGTTTTAGTGCCCGAACCCAAAAGTTCGCACGACAAGAATTTCAAGAATATGGAAATTTTCCTAAAAAGGTTCTGCAGCCACTTGTAGATAAGTACAGACGTCTCCGTACCGATCCGCAAGACTCTACTAAACCCACTCATGACTCGCGAGACCTATGTAACCTAGGCTCTGATACCAAGCTGTCACGACCCAAAATCCCAACTATGATCGTGATGGCGCCTCTCATGAAGACAAGGCCAGCCAATTCAACTAAACTTCTTTCAAACAGTTAAACAATACCAAAATAATATAAGTACGGGTTAATAATAGCAATTTGCGGCTAAATACAGTGAACCATCCCGACCACAGCCCGAACCGGGGTGTCACAAAGTCATGAGCAACTAATGAAATCCTAATAACAAAATTACTATTAAAATGTCTTGGCACAATTGTTAGATGAAAGTGGAAATAACATGATAAAAGAGATACGGGGCTGCGGACGCCAACAGCTACCTCGTAACCTCCGAATCACCGCCCTGGCAGTAGTAGTCAATGCCTCGGAGCGGAACCGTTAACGCCTGATTCTGCACACACGGTGCGGGGAGTATTGTGAGTACTTCCAACTCAGTGAGTAATACATATAAATAATGACTGAAAGTAAGAAAAACACATAAGGCTTAGAGCAATCCACGATGAAGCAGTAAACACATGTAAATATTCTAAGCAAATAACATGAAGTAATGAAAACAACACCAACACAACAAAATGCAATGCACGTCATGACTTTCGTGGCGGCGTACCACCCGTTCCTTGGGTACCCGGCGCTCACTGTGGAGGGTTCAGTAGCGCAATATCTCGTGATGGCGTGTCACCCGATCCAACATGTCATATGCAAAGTCATTTAATTTCCAAAACTGAGTTTATGAAATGAATCTAATTTAGTAACAAATATCCCTGAAGGGTTCACATAACCGGCGAGATGCCAAATAATACCCCTGAAGGGTTCACATAACCGGCGAGATGCCAAATAATACCCCTGAAGGGTTCACATAACCGGCGAGATGCCCAAATATGATGATATCAACAAGTTTCAATCAATAACGTAGTAAAATCATCAATCGGGATGGACCAAGTCACAATCCCCAGTAGTAAACGACACCATATAGCACTACGACGTGAAAATCCGGGGTTTCAAACCCTCGGGACATCATTTACAAGCATTACTCACCTCAAATAGGCTAAATCCTTAGCCCGCGACGCCTTTGCCCTTCGAATTGGCCTTCACGTGCGTCGAATCTATCCAAATTCAGAACAAATACGTCACCATATGTTGAGGGAACAAGGCCCAAGCGAAAACAATCAAAATTACTAAGAAATTCAGAAATTAGCAAAACCCGAGCCCCGGGCCCACTTCTCGAAATTTAGTACTTTTCACCTCAACGGGTTCCTTATCTCCTCACGAGTTCAACCATACAAAATTTGTCGAATTCCGACATCAGATCGACCTCCAACCCTCAAATCTAAACTTAAGTGTTTTTCACAATTTTCCCAACTTAAATCACCAATTAATTGCTAAAAACAGTGATAAACTGAGGTAATTCCTCAAAATCTAGTTAGGAACAATTGCCCCGAGATTCCTCTTGAAAATCCCCCAATATTTGCTTCAAGATTCGCTTCAATCCGAGTTCTATGGCCCCAAGTATGTTTAAGATGACCAAAACTCTTCCTTTAAGAATTTGTCCATGAAAATCTCCTTTGGATGTAGTTTTGAGGTTGATTTATGGTGATTCTATGGTGTTTGGAGGTGTTTCTCTTCGTGGGTAACGAAAATGGGTTCTTGTAAGGCAAAGGGGCATTGGTTTCTACTTAAAAAGGGGTCAAAAATCGGAACAATTCAGGTGTTCAAAATGCTGCTCGCATAACCAGAATGTTGTCCGCATTTTGCGTAGCATTTTTGACATTGCTTTCGGCCCAACAATCTGTTTCACTTTGCTGTTCGCATTTTGCGCAGCAAAACCAAAATGCTGTTTGCATTTTTGACATCAGCCGTAGCATTTCTAATGTTTATGCAGATTTTGTTTTCCTTGACACAAAAATAAGCATAACTTTCTCATACGATGTCCGAATTGGACGATTCTTTTTTCTATGACTCCGAAATTTCGATATGGATCTAACGCTTCAATTAAAACAGAATTTGGAGTTCATTTGCATAATATGATACCACTTATTCTAGAAGAGACGACATTGACACATTCTTGAAATGCCCAAGTTAAACTCCATCAACCATCCAAAATTCTAACTTCACTGCGAAATCAGCTCAAAGCGAGGTTTGCGGTTCGCATTTCATGTTTTGCGATCGCATTCTCGTCGCATTCCTGACGTAGATTTTTGTCCAAATTTTTGTCTCAGTATGCGATCTCCATTGTCAAATATGCAGTTCGCATTCCGGCCGCATTTTGATCGCGAATCTTGCCCAAGTCTGCTTGTTTGTGCGACCCCACTGTGAGATATGCGGTCCGCATTTGAGTTATGCGGTCCGCATTTGAGTTATGCGGTCTGCATTCTCACCTGATTTTTCTGCCACTTTTGTTTTTCCAACGATGGTTTAATCCGTTTAACCACCCAAAACTCACCCCAAACGCAGACTACTCAACTTGATTACCTAAAACACGGATAACGAAATATAATGAGACAGAAAATGGGGAAAACGGAGTGGTAACCCACGAGACGACTGGCCGGGTTGTCATAAGGATATTATATTAGGTGTACCATTTTTTCATAAAATCATGCCTTTTACTAATTGGGATGCTAATAGTTTTACAGGTACTTACAAAAGTAAGCCTATTACTTTTAAGTTTATAACCCAACCAATTCAAAAAAAATTATATGAAATGACTTCTACTAATATTACTGCAAAAAATAAGCAGATTGATTTTCTCAAAAATGAAATTTGCAGTCTTACTATTGAGCAAGATTTAAAGGCTCCTAAATTAATAGAAAAAATTGATTCAATAAAGAATCAGTTTTCTTTACATATATGTGGAGACCATCCAAATCAATTTTGGAGTAGGAAACGTCATATAGTAAGTCTTCCTTATGAAGAAGGCTTTTTAGAGGATGATATCCCAACTAAAGCCAGGCCATGCCAAATGAATTCCGAATATTTGGAATTATGTAAAAGAGAAATTGATTCTCTAATAGAGAAAGGTTTAATAAAACCTTCAAAGTCCAAATGGTCTTGCACTGCTTTCTATGTCAATAAACATGCAGAACAAGAACGTGGTGTTCCTAGGCTGGTTATAAACTATAAGCCCCTTAATAAGGCGCTAAAATGGATCTGATATCCTATTCCTAATAAAAAGGATTTATTGGATAGACTCCATGATGCGATTATATTCTAAAAGTTTGATTTAAAATCAAGTTATTGGCAGATTCAAATATCTGAATCAGATAGATATAAAACTGCTTTTAATGTTCCAATGGGACAATATGAGTGGCATGTTATGTCTTTTGGCTTGAAAAATGCTCCTTCTGAATTTCAGAAGATTATGGATGATATTTTTATTTCCTATACTAACTTTATAATTGTTTATATAGATGATATTTTGGTATTTTCAAAAAATATTGAAAGTCATTTTCGACACCTAGAAATATTTAGGAAAATTATTATACAAAATAGTCTAGTAATTTCTAACCCAAAAATGAATCTTTTCCAAACTAATATTAGATTTTTAGGTCATAATATTGAAAAGGGGAAAATAATCCCTATTAATCATAGTATTGAATTTGCTTCAAAATTTCCTGATGTTATAACTGACAAAACTCAATTGCAAAGATTTTTGGGCAGTCTTAATTATATCTCTCCTTTTATAAAGGATTTAGCCAAGGATACTGCTATTCTTTATGATAGTCTCAAAAAGAATCCAAAACCTTGGACTGGTAGTCATACTAATGCTGTTAAAATTATTAAACAAAAGGTTAATAACCTTCCTTGTCTAACTCTTGCTAATCCAAATAGGGATAAGGTAGTTGAAACCGACGCCTCTGATATAGGCTACGGTGAAATTTTGAAACAGATATGTCCGATTGATAAACAGGAATATCTTGTGCAATTTTATTCTGGGAAATGGAATAATTCTCAGAAAAACTATGTAACAGTAGCTAAAGAAATCTTGGCTATAGTTAAATGTGTTTTAAAGTTTCAAACTGATTTATACAATCAAAAGTTTTTAATAAAAACTGATTGCCATGCTGCTAGATTTATCTTTAATAAAGATTTTAAGCATGATGTTTCAAAATAAATATTTGCAAGATGGCAGGCATTATTAGCTCCTTTCGACTTTGAGATTATATACAAAAAGGGTAGTGATAATAATCTCCTGGATTTTCTTACTAGAGAATATTTGAATTCATAATTCTTTATGTTTTAATTTTTTCATATGAGACCTCAATATACACCCTTCCNTTTAAGAATTTGTCCATGAAAATCTCCTTTGAATATAGTTTTGAGGTTGATTTATGGTGATTCTATGGTGTTTGGAGGTGTTCCTCTTCGTGGGTAACGAAAATGGGTCTTATAGAACAAGATGGGCATTAGGTTCTACTTAAACGTATCAAAAATCGGGTTAAAACACCCTTGTCAGGTCGAAAATGCGATCCTCTATGCCAAAAATGCGGTCCGCATTTCACCTTTGCGGTTCGCATTTTTGGTCGCAGATCTCGCCCCAAGTTCTATCTCAGTTTGCGACATTCTGTGTCAAAATACGGCCAAAATGCGGCCAAAATGCGGTCAGATCTGCGATCGCAGATCAGACATTTCTGCTGATCTTTTCCTCGACACGAAAATAGGCATAACCTTCTCATACGACGTCCGAATTGGACGATTCTTTTTGCTGTGCCTCCGAAATTTCGATACGGATCTAATTCTTTATTTAAAACTGAATTTGGAGTCCATTTTCATAATATTATACCTCTTATTCTTGAAGATACGACATCGACACATTCTTGAAATGCCAAAGTTAAACTTCATCAACCATCCAAAATCCATTCGAGACCCACGGGACTTCAACCAAACACGCCAAAATGTCCCATAACATTAATCAAGCTTGTTCCAATCTTCAGAACATTCAAATCAACATCATAACATCAAATTCGCATCGGATTCAAGCCTAAGGATCTCAAAATCTTCTAAATCGCTCTTTTGATCTAAACCCGACCAAACCACGTCTGAATGACCTGAAAATTTACACACAAGTCATAAATCATATATCGAAGCTACAGCAACTTTCGAAATTCCATTCCGACCCTCGGATCAAAATCTCGCCTATCAACCGGAAATCGCCAAAATTCTAACTTCACCAATTCAAGCCTAATTCTACACGGAACCTCCAAAACTAATTCCGATCACTCTCCTAAGTCATAAATCCTCTCCCGGAACTAACCGAATCATCAGAATTCACATCCGAGCCTTCTAGAGGAATTTAAAAGTTCAAAACTAGAGGAACTTCCCTCTCAGAAAGGACCCTATACTATGGCAGATGTAAAGAGGATTTTAAGAGAAAAATCCCAAGCCATAGACAGACCTACTACGGTCCAGGATTTAAGAGATGAGATTAATAATCTCAAGGTTGAAGTTTCGAATCTAGAGGCTTCTAATATAGCCTTAGATAATAGGATTATTAAATTAGAAAATCCTCAAATGACTACCAATCTAGAATTCAGTACTGATATCACTGATTTAGACATTGGTACTAGTACCTCTAATACAAGGAAAAAAGATGATTTCTTGGGAATTGTGAATTTACCTGACAATGAATTTTTACAGAAATTACAGTTCTTTACTACGCAGAAGTTTTTAATAAAGGTAACTCTTTTAATTGATTATAACTTCAAAAAAGAGTTTGTTGCATTGTTTGATAGTGGTGCAGATTTAAATTGCATAAAAGAAGGAATTATACCTTCTAGATATTTTCATAAATTTACTCATAGATTAAAAAATGCTAGTGGTCAGCATATGGGTATTACTTATAAATTACCCAAAGCTTTTATTCGTAAAGATAATATTTGCATCCCTGAAAATTTTGTTTTAATAAAAGATATTCACCAGGATATTATATTAGGTATACCATTTTTTCATAAAATCATGCCTTTTACTAATTAGGATGCTAATAGTTTTACAGGTACTTACAAAAGTAAGCTTATTACTTTTGAGTTTACAACCCAACCAATTCAAAGATTTTTAAATGAAATTATTTCTACTAATATTACTGCAAAAAATAAGTAGATTGATTTTCTCAAAAATGAAATTTGCAGTCTTACTATTGACCAAGATTTAAAGGCTCCTAAATTAATAGAAAAAATTGATTCAATAAAGATTCAGTTTTCTTTATAGATATGTGGAGACCATCCAAATCAATTTTGGAGTAAGAAACGTCATATAGTAAGTCTTCCTTGTGAAGAAGGCTTTTCAGAGGATGATATCCCAACTAAAGTCAAGCCATGCCAAATGAATTCTGAATATTTGGAATTATATAAGAAAGAAATTTATTCTCTAATAGAGAAAGGTTTAATAAAACCTTCAAAGTCCAATTGGTCTTGCACTGCTTTCTATCTTAATAAACATGCAAAACAGGAATGTGGTGTTCCTAGGCTGGTTATAAACTATAAGCCCCTTAATAAGGCGCTAAAATGGATCCGATATCCTATTCCTAATAAAAAGGATTTATTGGATAGACTCTATGATGCGATTATATTCTCAAAGTTTGATTTAAAATCAGGCTATTGGCAGATTCAAATATCTGAATCAGATAGATATAAAACTGCTTTTAATGATCCAATGGGACAATATGAGTGGAATGTTATGCCTTTTGGCTTGAAAAATGCTCCTTCTGAATTTCAAAAGATTATGGATGATATTTTTATTTCCAAAAATGAATCTTTTCCAAACTAATATTAGATTTTTAGATCATAATATTGAAAAGGGGAAAATAATCCCTATTAATCGTAGTATTGGATTTGCTTCAAAATTTCCTGATGTTATAACTGACAAAACTCAATTGCAAAGATTTTTGGGCAGTCTTAATTATATCTCTCCTTTTATAAAGGATTTAGCCAAGGATACTGCTATTCTTTATGATAGACTCAAAAAGAATCCAAAACCTTGGACTGATAGTCATACTAATGCTGTTAAAATTATTAAACAAAAGGTTAATAACCTTCCTTGTCTAACTCTTGCTAATCTAAATTGGGATATGGTAGTTGAAACCGACGCCTCTGATATAGGCTGTGGTGGAATTTTGAAACAGATATGTCCGAGTGATAAACAGGAATATCTTGTGCAATTTTATTCTGGGAAATGGAATAATTCGCAGAGTAACTATGCAACAGTAGCTAAAGATATCTTGGCTATAGTTAAATGTGTTCTAAAGTTTTAGACTGATTTATACTATCAAAAGTTTTTAATAAAAACTGATTGTCATGCTGCTAGATTTATCTTTAACAAAGATTTTAAGCATGATGTTTCAAAACAAATGTTTGCAAGATGGCAGGCATTATTAGCTCCTTTCGACTTTGAGATTATATACAAAAAGGGTAGTGATAATAATCTCCCTGATTTTCTTACTAGAGAATATTTGAATTCATAATTCTTTATGTTTTAATTTTTTCAGATGAGACCTCAATATACACCCCCCCCTCCCCCGGGGTAGGGGAAGATGAACAGGAAGAGGCAGAGGTAATATCCTTGCCCAAATTGGCAACCAGAAATTAATATCTGCTAATATTGCAGAAAGCTCATGCTCAGGGGTTAATATTGACCATCCCATGTACAAGGAGTTCATGGAATTTATAAAATCCAAACAAAACACGGGTAATAACCCACCTTTATATTCTACAGCCTTAACGGAAGAAGGCCATGAAGGGAATGAAGTTTATAGTCAAAGCCCCCATAAAGAATTGATAATTCTTTTGGAACAATCCGACATTAGATGGAAGGATAATCCCTGGCAAATAATGACCAGGTATTTAGATACGGCATCATATGCATCTACTACTTATAAATATAGAACGAACTATGAAATGGTTCTAATAGCAACCGGTTCAGCTGAAATTCAGCATTTTTATCCCTCTACCACAAGAAAAGTTTATAACTTTTCAAAAATGATAATCAAAAAGATTATTCCTGCTGATGAATGGGGTATTAAAACATTGAAAGAAATGGATTATATCCATCCAGATCAAAAGATACCCGTCAAATTCAATTATTGGGATTATATCCAGAGTCTTCATAAGACTTTTTTATATGAGAATGCTAATAGAAAACATTCTTGGTTCATTAAAATCTGCCCAAATGTATTTGAGCAGAATCTCCCAAATTGGTTTTGTGATTGGTGGACGTTATACGGTCCATCAATAGAAATATTGCCAAAAATGCTAAAAAAATTTATATACTCAATGGGTAGAAATATCTCCCAAATTAATAGTTTTGCAGAAAGATAATATATTCTTTGAAGGTATGGCCCTAATGTATTTCATTATAGAATTCTCAATCCCATGGATTATGAAATGGGATATAGATTTTTAGGTCATAATATTGAAAAGGGGAAAATAATCCCTATTAATCATAGTATTGAATTTGTTTCAAAATTTCCTGATGTTATAACTGACAAAACTCAATTGCAAAGATTTTTGGGCAGTCTTAATTATATCTCTCCTTTTATAAAGGATTTAGCCAAAGATACTGCTATTCTTTATGATAGACTCAAAAAGAATCCAAAACCTTGGACTGATAGTCATACTAATGCTGTTAAAATTATTAAACAAAAGTGTCACGACCCGAATTTCCCACCCTCGGGCGTCGTGATGGCACCTACTAGTGAAAGCTAAGCAAGCCAGTCAATCTGGACTAATTACCACATTTCTATTTACGAATTCATTACATCACAAATGCATCAACTGAAAAGCAGTAATTCAACCAGCGAAATAAACACAAAGTTAATACTTTACACAACTATCGCCGATAAACTATCCACAACGGTCTACCCAAGATCTGGTGTCACAGTTTCACAGACTATTTAAGAGTACTACAAACAGGGTCTGAAGAATATAACAAAATGTTATTTCCGGACTACATAGAAGAAACAGATACAAGAAATGGACATGGGACTCCAAGATCCGCGGACATCTGCAGAACTACCTTGGGTTGCCTGAAAATCAGAGGCCGGAAACTTCCTACTGTCCGTAGCCTGCGGCACTGAGATCTGCACAAAAGAGTGCAAAGTGTAGTATCAGCACAACCGACCCCATGTGCCGGTAAGTGCCTGGCCTAACCCCAGCGAAGTAGTGACGAGGCTAGGACCAGACTTCAGATAAACCTGTGCAATTTTAAGCATATATGTATCTACAGCAGAAGATAAAATACATAAACAATTCAAACGGGGAAAAGGAAAACATATATCGGAATAGCAGATAAATAAAACGAAATGAATCATCAATGAATACGAAAGAAAACTGCAATTCAGCCTTTAACACAATGAAATGTAATACAATCCACCCTTTTTCCTCCAGTAACCTCTTGTTGCAGGCGTGCAACCCATTCCCACTTACAATAACCTCTTGTGGCAGGCGTGCCACCCGCTCCCACATACATCACATCCAGTGGCAAGCGTGTCACCCGCTCCCACTTACAATATATACAGTGGTAGGCGTACCACTCGCTCCCACTTTCATAATATCTCGTGGCAGGCGTGCCACCCGCTCCCACTTACAATATATATAATGTAGAAGGCGTACCACCCGCTCCCACTTTCATAATATCTCGTGGCAGGCGTGCCACCCGCTCCCACTTACAATATATATAATGTGGAAGGCGTACCACCCGCTCCCACTTTCATAATATCTCGTGGCAGGCGTGGCACCCCCTCCCACTTTCATCATCACAACAATCACAAGAAATCCCGGCAAGGGAACAAATCAATATAACAACTTCCCAGCAAGGGAACAAATAACAGCAAACAATCATCCTGGCCAGGGGGAATTCAGCTATAACCAAACCAAACTTGACTCCTATTTAGCCCAATCAATGTTAGTACTCAATTACAATCGAAGTTCTACAAGTAACCTCCCAACCCAATTATCATTTTAGTAACTCTAGACACGACTCTACTAATGTGACACTGGACCCTTTAAACCTCTACGAACTCCTTAGACGCTACCCACAATTTTGACACTGGACCCTTTAGACTCCCACGAACTCCTCACTCAACTAGTCTAGTTAACCATCGACTTTATATCGAACAAAGAAGGCTAGAACCATAACCAAAAGGAACAACTAAAATGAAGCAACCTCGTGGTAGGCGTACCACCCACCCTCAATTCACAATATCTCATGGCAGGCGTGTCACCCGCTCCCACATGCAACACATCATACCAAATCAAGGATAGTATTCAACAATTCGAAACAATAGTCACACAATGGTCATCCATACACGACCCACGGTCATGCGTGACACCAACGTATAGACACTCGTCACCATGCCTATACGTTGTTCTCAACAAGGAGCAATTTAGCAAACAAGACACAATTTCTAATCCCTCAAGCTAAAGTTAGAATAAACACTTACCTTGCTTCGCAATAACTTCCTAGACTTCCAACAATTCTTCGAGTCCAACCTCTTAGGAACACTCACGAACTTTAGGCTAACTCAATTGGAGCTAACAAGCTACAACTTGGTAGGGTGCCTTAACTCAACTGCAATTCTTGGCACAATTTGCAGCAATTTGAGCTGGGTCTTTGGTGTTAGAGAGTGGAGTTTCTTGTAATAGATGTTGGAGTTTGAAGGGAGTGTTTTTACGGTTGTTTTTTTTTTTCAGCTTAAACTGGGGCTATTTTCCAGCGAGTTGCAGCTGATTCTTGGTGAGTTTAAATGGGGAAAGCTGGGCTGGTAAATGGGAGGTTGATGACTATAATTTGGATATGTTTCTCACGGATTTTGGGGTTGTTTTCAAGGTGATTCAGAGGTTGATTTGCTGGGGTTTGAGGGTGTTTTGGTGAGTTTTTCTGAGGTAATTGACGAAATAAGGGGGTTTTTGCATGTTAGGGTTCCTAGTTCCTATTTATAGAGGGTCAAAATTCGGGACAAAAATAAAATTTCAGGTGTCCAGAATGCGATCGCATTCTGGTCGCAAACTCAACATGTGGTCCGCATTTGGATCGCATTTCTGACATGGCATTTGGCCCAAGACTCTGCCTCATTCTGCGATTTCACTGTGAGATTTACGGTCCGTATTTTTAGAAATGCAGTCCGCATTTCTCACCGCATTTTTGACATAAAACTTGTCCAGTTCTCTGTTCTAATCTGCGATACAGGCAGCGCAATTTGCGGTCCGCATTTCTCACCGTATTTTTGACATAAAACTTGTCCAGTTCTCTGTTCTAATCTGCGATACAGGCAGCGCAATTTGCGGTCCGCATTTCAGACAGCATTTCTGACATAAATTTTTGCCCAAAAATCTGTCCAAGTATGTGATGCCCATGTGAGATATGCGGTCCGCATATTAGAAATGCGACCGCATATCCTGCATTACTTACCTTTTTGAACTCTTTTCTTAATTATTAGATTCTTATACCCCATACCTCGCAAGAATGTTAAAATTGCATAATTACAAAGAGGGATTTGCACTTAAAACAAGCCAAGTCTAAACAATTAGTATCTTATGTGTTTCTACAATACATCGGGCCGTTACATTCTCCCCATCTAAGACAACCGTTCGTCCTCGAACGGGCAGGATAAAGAAGTACCTGAGTCGGGGAAAAGATGTGGATAATGGCTCCGCATATCGGACTCGGACTCCCAGGTCGATGCCTCAGGAGGCTGACCTCTCCACTGAACACGAACAGAAGGAAAACTCTTCGATCTCAGCTGACGGACTTGCCGGTCTAGAATGGCTACCGGTTCCTCCTCATAAGACAAGTCCTTGTCCAGCTGAATGGTGCTGAAATCTAGCACGTGAGTTGGGTCGCCGTGATATTTTCGGAGCATGGACACATGAAAAATTGGATGCACGGCTGATAAGCTTGGCGGCAATGCAAGCCTATAAGCCACCTCCCCCACTCGATCAAGAATTTCGAACGGACCAACGAACCTAGGGCTAAGCTTGCCCCTCTTCCTAAATCTCATCACGCCTTTCATAGGTGACACCCGGAGTAATACCCGCTCACCAACCATAAAGGACATATCTCGTGCCTTACGATCCGCATAGCTCTTTTGCCTGGACTGAGCTGTACGAAGCCTTTCCTGAATGATTTTGACCTTGTTCAAGGCCTCCTGAACCAGATCTGTGCCTAACAACCGAACCTCTCCCGGCTCAAACCACCCAATCGGAGTTCGACACCGCCTACCATATAATGCTTCATAAGGAGCCATCTGAATGCTCGACTAGTAGCTGTATTGTAGGCGAACTCTGCTAATGGCAAAAACTGGTCCCACGACCCTCCAAAGTCAATAACACAAGCTCGGAGCATATCTTCCAATATCTGAATAGTCCGCTCGGACCGTCCGTCCGTCTGAGGATGAAACGTTGTGCTTAACTCAACCTGGGTGCCCAACTCCCGTTGGACTTCCCTCCAGAAACGCGAAGTAAACTGCGTACCCCGGTCCAAAATAATAGATACTGGCACACCATGAAGGTGAACAATCTCCCGAATATAAATCTCGGCTAACCTCTCAGATGAATAGGAGACTGCCACAGGGATGAAATGTGCTGACTTGGTCAGCCTGTCAACAATGACCCAAATTGCATCGAATTCTTCCGGGTCTGCGGAAGTCCAACAACGAAATCCATAGTGATCCGTTCCCACTTCCACTCGGGGAGTTCAATTCTCTGGAACAGTCCACCAGGTCGCTGATGCTCGCACTTGACCTGCTGGCAATTCAAACACTGAGCCACATACGCAACTATATCCTTCTTCATTCTACGCCACCAATAATGTTGTCGCAAATCCCAATACATCTTTGCGGCGCCCGGATGAATAGAATACCTGGAGCTATAGGCCTCTTTCAAAATTAACTCCCGAAGTCCCTCTACATTGGGCACACAAACTTGACCCTGTAATCTCAAAATTCCGTCGTCGCCTAAGGTGACCTGCTTGGCACCCCCTCGCTGCACCGTGTCCCTAAGAACACACAAATGAGGATCATCAAACTGTCGATCACGTATTCATTCCAACAATGAAAAATGAGCGATCGTGTAAGCTAATACCCGATTAGGCTCAGAAATGTCCAATATCACAAATCAATTGGCCAAAGTTTGGACGTCCAAAGAAAGTGGTCTTTCACCGACCGGAATATAGGCAAGACTGCCCATACTGGCTGACTTTCTACTCAAGGCATCGGCCACCATGTTGGCCTTTCTCGGGTGATATAAGATAGTGACATCATAGTCCTTTAACATCTCCAACCACCTCCTCTGCCTCAAATTTAACTCCTTTTGCTTGAACATGTACTGAAGGCTCTTATGATCCGTGAACACCTCACACGGCACGCCATATAAGTAGTGCCTCCAAATCTTCAAGGCGTGAATTATGGTCGCCAATTCTAAATCACACCGGATAGTTTTTCTCATGAACCTTCAACTGCCTCGAAGCATAGGCAATGACCTTTCCCTCTTGCATTAACACTGCACCAAGCCCAATACGAGAGGCATCACAATAAACTGTGTAAGGCCCTGAGCCTGTGGGCAAGACTAACACTGGTGCTGTGGTCAGAGCTGTCTTGAGCTTCTGAAAGCTCGCCTCACACTCATCCGACCACCTGAACTGGTCACCTTTCTGGGTCAAATTGGTCATTAGGGCTGCAATAGATGAAAACCCCTCCACAAACCGACGATAGTATCCTGCCAATCCCAACAAACTCCGAACCTCTGTAACTGACGCCGGCCTAGGCCAGTTCTTGACTGCCTCAATCTTCTTTGAGTCAACCTGAATGCCATCTGCTAATAAAATATGACCCGGAAATGTAACCGAACTCAACCAGAATTCACACTTTGAAAACTTAGCATACAATCAACTAGCCCGCAGAGTCTGAAGAACCACTCTGAGATGTTGCGCGTGCTCCTCCTGGCTGCAGGAATATACCAGGATGTCGTCAATGAAAACTATCACGAACGAATCCAGGTAAGGTCTGAACACTCGGTTCGTCAAGTCCATAAAAGCTGCTGGGGCATTAGTCAACCCAAATGACATAACCAAGAATTCATAATGCCCGTACCGAGTACGGAAAGCTATCTTAGGGACATCGGACGCCCTAATCTTCAACTGATGGTAGCCAGACCTCAAATCGATCTTTGAGAATACCCTGGCACCCTGGAGCTGATCAAACAAATCATCGATCCTCGGTAATGGATACTTATTCTTGATTGTAACCTTGTTCAATTGTCGGTAATCGATGCACATTCTCATTGACCCATCCTTCTTTTTAACAAACAACACCGCCGCACCCCAAGGTGAAACACTGGGTCTAATAAAACCCTTCTCGAGCAAGTCCTGCAATTGCTCTTTCAATTCTTTTAACTCTAGCGGGGCCATGCGATACGGCGGAATAGAAATAGGTTGAGTGCCCGGAGCCATATCAATGCAAAAGTCAATATCCCTGTCGGGTGGCATCCCCGGCAGGTCGGATGGGAAAACCTCGGGAAACTCACGAACCACGGGCACAAACTCAATAGAGAGGACCTCAGCACTGGAATCACGAACGTGAGCCAGATAAGCCAAACACCCCTTCTCGACCATACGCCGAGCCTTCATATAAGAGATAATTCTACGAGTTGAATGGCCAGGAGTCCCTTTCCACTCCAAACGGGACATACTCGGTAAAGTTAAGGTCACAGTCTTGGCATGGCAGTCCAGGACGGCGTGGTAAGGTGATAACCAGTCCATCCCCAATATGACATCAAAATCGACCATGTCTAAAAGCAATAAGTCCGCACGGGTCTCAAGACCCCCAATCACTACAACACAGGAACGATGGACTCAATCTACCACAATGGAATCACTCACCGGGGTAGACATATAAACAGGAATACTCAATGAGTCACTAGGCATGGCCAGATACGGTGCAAAATAAGAGGAGACATACGAATAGGTAGACCCTGGATCAAATAATAGCGAAGCATCGTTATCACACACCAGAACCGTACCTGTAATCACTGCATCTGAAGCCTCTGCCTCGGGCCGGGCTGGAAAAGCATAACATCGGGGCTGAGCCCTACCCCCCTGAGCCACATCTCTTGGACGGCCTACTGCTGGCTGGCCCCCACCTCTGCCGACCTGAGCTCCACCTCCAGTACCCCTACCTCTACCTCTAGCACCTCTATCCCCACCACAAGCTAGCTGGGCGAGCTGCGGAACATCTGGTGCCTGTGTCATAACACGGGAATCATGGTGTGGAGAGTTGTTTAAAGCACAACGGCAATACCTAGCAATGTTCCTTGTGTCGCCACATATGTAACAAGCCTTAGGCTTCCGACTCTAGAAACTCTGTAGCGGTTGTGCACTGATAGACTGCTGATCGGAATACTGCATCTGAGATCCGTGGTTACCTGAAACACTGTGAGAAACCTGGAGAGCTGACTAAAAGGGCCTAGGAGGGTGGCCTCTACCATATGAACCTCTGCTTCCAGACGAAGTACCAATGAATCTTCCTGAATGACGGGGTCTCTTATCCGACCCATGACTACCTCCGTGTGACAGGACCACCTCGACTCTGCGAGCCACATTGACCGCCTCCTAGAAGGAAATCTCATTACCAGTCTCTCTAGCCATCTGAAGGCGAATCGGCTGAATGATACCGTCAATAAATCTTCTCACCCTCTCCCTCTCTGTAGGAAGTATGATGAGAGCATGTCGAGCCAAGTCGATGAACCTGGACTCATACTGGGTAACTGTCAGGATCCCTATTAAAGGGGCTCAAACTGCCTCCGATAAGCCTCTCTCTGAGTGACGGGGAGAAACTTCTCCAAAAACAACTCTGTAAACTACTCCCAAGTCAATGATGGTGAACCGGCTGGCCTAGTCAAGCAATAATCCCTCCACCAAGTCTTGGCGGATCCGAACAGGCGAAATGCCGCGAAGTCTACCCCGTTGGTCTCAACAATGCCCATATTCCCGAGGACCTCGTGGCAGCTGTATAGGAAGTCCTGGGGATCCTCCGAAGAAGCACCGCTGAAGGTAGTGGTGAAGAGCTTGGTGAACCTATCCAGTCTCCACAAAGCATTGGCGGACATGGCCGCCCCATTGCCGGCTTGAGCTACTGCTCCCAGCTGGACTGTCACAGCTGGCTGAACCGTTGGAACCTGAGCCTAGGGAGCTACTTGTTCCGGAGTACGAGTAGCAGTAATCTGAACCCCTTCTCCAGCCCAAGGAGTGGCTGGTGCTGCCGGAAATAAGCCCGCTCGGGTGACATTCTCCATGAGGCCCACCAACTGGACCAAAGCGTCCTGAAGAACTGGGGTGGCAATAAACCCCTCGGGGACCTGAGCTGGGCCCGCCGGAGCTGCTGGGGTTGGAACCTCCTCGTCAAGATCAATCTGAGGTTCCGCCGCTGGTGCTGCTGCAGGAGGCTGAGTCCTGCCCCTGCCTCAACCCCTAGCACGACCTCGGCCTCGCCTTCTACCCCGCATGGAAGCTGTTGATGGGGTTTCGGGCTGCAGAGCGGTAGATGAGGAGGCACGTGTTCTCGCCATCTGCAAAAGAACAGAGTAGGAATCCAATTAGCGTTTGAGAGGCAAACTGCACGACAAGAATGAACAAATGTGGAATTTTACCTAACTCTGTAGCCTCTGGGGATAAATACATACGTCTCCGTACCGATCCCTCAGACTCTACCGAGTTTGTCTGTGAACTGTGAGGCCTATGTAAACCTAGGGCTCTGATACCAACCTGTCATGACCTGGATTTCCCACCCTCGGGCATTGTGATGGTGCCTACTAGTGAAAGCTAGGCAAGCCAGTCAATCGGACTAATTATCACGTTTCTATTTACGAATTCATTACATCACAAATGCATCAACTGAAAAGCAGTAATTCAACAAGCGAAATAAACACAAAGTTTATACTTTACACAACTATCGCCGATAAACTATCCACAATGGTCTACCCAAGATCTGGTGTCATAGTTTCACAGACTATTTAAGAGTACTACAAACAGGGTCTGAAGAATATAACAAAATGTTGTTTCCGGACTACGTAGAAGAAACAGATACAAGAAATGGACAGGGGACACCAAGATCCGCGGACATCTGCAG
>MCJB01050362.1:24748-34928 GCA_002018475.1 Nicotiana obtusifolia
GGCGTGCCACCCGCTCCCACTTTCATCATCACAACAATCACAAGAAATCTCGGTAAGGGAACAAATCAACATAACAACTTCCCAGCAAGGGAACAAATAACAGCAAACAATCATCCTGGCCAGGAGGAATTCAGCTATAACCAAACCAAACTTGACTCCTATTTAGCCCAATCAATGTTAGTACTCAATTACAGTCGAAGTTCTACAATTAACCTCCCAACCCAATTATCATTTTATTAACTCTAGACACGACTCTACTAATGTGACACTGGACCCTTTAAACCTCTACGAACTCCTTAAACGCTACCCACAATTTTGACACTGGACCCTTTAGACTCCCACGAACTCCTCACTCAACTAGTCTAGATAACCATCGACTTTATACCGAACAAAGAAGGCTAGAACCATAACCAAAAGGAACAACTAAAAATGAAGCAACCTTGTGGTAGGCGTACCACCCGCCCTCAATTCATAATATCTCGTGGCAGGCGTGCCACCCGGTCCCACATGCAAAACATGATACCAAATCAAGGATAGTATTCAACAATTCGAAACAATAGTCACACAACGGTCATCCATACACGACCCACGGTCATGCGTGACACCAACGTATAGACACTCGTCACCATGCCTATGCGTTGTTCTCAACAAGGAGCAATTTAGCAAACAAGACACGATTTCTAATCCCTCAAGCTAAGGTTAGAACAAACACTTACCTTGCTTCGCAATAACTTCCTAGACTTCCAACAATTCTTCGAGTCCAACCTCTTAGGAACGCTCACGAACTTTAGGCGAACTCAATTGGAGCTAACAAGCTACAACTTGGTTGGGTGCCTTAACTCAACTGCAATTCTTGGCACAATTTGCAGCAATTTGAGCTGGGTCTTTGGTGTTAGAGAGTGGGGTTTCTTGTAATAGATGTTGGAGTTTGAAGGGAGTGTTTTTACGGTTGTTTTTTTTTTTCAGCTTAAACTGGGCTATTTTCCAGCGAGTTGCAGCTGGTTCTTGGTGAGTTTAAATGGGGAAAGCTGGGCTGGTAAATGGGAGGTTGATGACTATAATTTGGATATGTTTCTCACGGATTTTGGGGTTGTTTTCAAGGTGATTTGGAGGTTGATTTGCTGGGGTTTGAGGGTGTTTTGGTGAGTTTTTCTGAGGTAATTGACGAAATAAGGGGGTTTTTGCATGTTAGGGTTCCTAGTTCCTATTTATAGTGGGTCAAAATTCGGGACAAAAATAAAATTTCAGGTGTCCAGAATGCGATTGCATTCTGGTCGCAAACTCAACATGCGGTCCGCATTTGGATCGCATTTCTGACATGGCATTTGGCCCAAGACTCTGCCTCATTCTGCGATTTCACTGTGAGATTTGCGGTCCGCATTTCTCACCGTATTTTTGACATAAAACTTGTCCAGTTCTCTGTTCTAATCTGCGATACAGGCAGCGCAATTTGCGGTCCGCATTTCAGACAGCATTTCTGACATAAACCTTTGCCCAAAAATTTGTCCAAGTATGCGATGCCCATGTGAGATATGCGGTCCGCATATTAGAAATGCGACCGCATATCCTGCATTACTTGCCTTTTTGAACTCTTTTCTTAATTATTAGATTCTTATACCCCATACCTCGCAAGAGTGTTAAAATTACATAATTACAAAGAGGGATTTGCACTTAAAACAAGCCAAGTCTAAACAATTAGTATCTTATGTGTTTCTACAGCACATCGGACCGTTACAAAAAGTTTAATAACCTTCCTTGTCTAACTCTTGCTAATCCAAATTGGGATAAGGTAGTTGAAACCGACGCCTCTGATATAGGCTATGGTGGAATTTTGAAACAGATATGTCCGAGTGATAAACAGAAATATCTTGTGCAATTTTATTCTGGGAAATGGAATAATTCTTAGAAGAACTATGCAACAGTAGCTAAAGAAATCTTGGCTATAGTTAAATGTGTTTTAAAGTTTCAGACTGATTTATACAATCAAAAGTTTTTAATAAAAACTGATTGCCATGCTGCTAGATTTATCTTTAATAAAGATTTTAAGCATGATGTTTCAAAACAAATGTTTGCAAGATGGCAGGCATTATTAGCTCCTTTCGACTTTGAGATTATATACAAAAAGGGTAGTGATAATAATCTCTCTGATTTTCTTACTAGAGAATATTTGAATTCATAATTCTTTATATTTTAATTTTTTCAGATGAGACCTCAATATACATCCCCCCCTCCCCCGNTTTAAGAATTTGTCCATGAAAATCTCCTTTGAATATAGTTTTGAGGTTGATTTATGGTGATTCTATGGTGTTTGGAGGTGTTCCTCTTCGTGGGTAACGAAAATGGGTCTTATAGAACAAGATGGGCATTAGGTTCTACTTAAACGTATCAAAAATCGGGTTAAAACACCCTTGTCAGGTCGAAAATGCGATCCTCTATGCCAAAAATGCGGTCCGCATTTCACCTTTGCGGTTCGCATTTTTGGTCGCAGATCTCGCCCCAAGTTCTATCTCAGTTTGCGACATTCTGTGTCAAAATACGGCCAAAATGCGGCCAAAATGCGGTCAGATCTGCGATCGCAGATCAGACATTTCTGCTGATCTTTTCCTCGACACGAAAATAGGCATAACCTTCTCATACGACGTCCGAATTGGACGATTCTTTTTGCTGTGCCTCCGAAATTTCGATACGGATCTAATTCTTTATTTAAAACTGAATTTGGAGTCCATTTTCATAATATTATACCTCTTATTCTTGAAGATACGACATCGACACATTCTTGAAATGCCAAAGTTAAACTTCATCAACCATCCAAAATCCATTCGAGACCCACGGGACTTCAACCAAACACGCCAAAATGTCCCATAACATTAATCAAGCTTGTTCCAATCTTCAGAACATTCAAATCAACATCATAACATCAAATTCGCATCGGATTCAAGCCTAAGGATCTCAAAATCTTCTAAATCGCTCTTTTGATCTAAACCCGACCAAACCACGTCTGAATGACCTGAAAATTTACACACAAGTCATAAATCATATATCGAAGCTACAGCAACTTTCGAAATTCCATTCCGACCCTCGGATCAAAATCTCGCCTATCAACCGGAAATCGCCAAAATTCTAACTTCACCAATTCAAGCCTAATTCTACACGGAACCTCCAAAACTAATTCCGATCACTCTCCTAAGTCATAAATCCTCTCCCGGAACTAACCGAATCATCAGAATTCACATCCGAGCCTTCTAGAGGAATTTAAAAGTTCAAAACTAGAGGAACTTCCCTCTCAGAAAGGACCCTATACTATGGCAGATGTAAAGAGGATTTTAAGAGAAAAATCCCAAGCCATAGACAGACCTACTACGGTCCAGGATTTAAGAGATGAGATTAATAATCTCAAGGTTGAAGTTTCGAATCTAGAGGCTTCTAATATAGCCTTAGATAATAGGATTATTAAATTAGAAAATCCTCAAATGACTACCAATCTAGAATTCAGTACTGATATCACTGATTTAGACATTGGTACTAGTACCTCTAATACAAGGAAAAAAGATGATTTCTTGGGAATTGTGAATTTACCTGACAATGAATTTTTACAGAAATTACAGTTCTTTACTACGCAGAAGTTTTTAATAAAGGTAACTCTTTTAATTGATTATAACTTCAAAAAAGAGTTTGTTGCATTGTTTGATAGTGGTGCAGATTTAAATTGCATAAAAGAAGGAATTATACCTTCTAGATATTTTCATAAATTTACTCATAGATTAAAAAATGCTAGTGGTCAGCATATGGGTATTACTTATAAATTACCCAAAGCTTTTATTCGTAAAGATAATATTTGCATCCCTGAAAATTTTGTTTTAATAAAAGATATTCACCAGGATATTATATTAGGTATACCATTTTTTCATAAAATCATGCCTTTTACTAATTAGGATGCTAATAGTTTTACAGGTACTTACAAAAGTAAGCTTATTACTTTTGAGTTTACAACCCAACCAATTCAAAGATTTTTAAATGAAATTATTTCTACTAATATTACTGCAAAAAATAAGTAGATTGATTTTCTCAAAAATGAAATTTGCAGTCTTACTATTGACCAAGATTTAAAGGCTCCTAAATTAATAGAAAAAATTGATTCAATAAAGATTCAGTTTTCTTTATAGATATGTGGAGACCATCCAAATCAATTTTGGAGTAAGAAACGTCATATAGTAAGTCTTCCTTGTGAAGAAGGCTTTTCAGAGGATGATATCCCAACTAAAGTCAAGCCATGCCAAATGAATTCTGAATATTTGGAATTATATAAGAAAGAAATTTATTCTCTAATAGAGAAAGGTTTAATAAAACCTTCAAAGTCCAATTGGTCTTGCACTGCTTTCTATCTTAATAAACATGCAAAACAGGAATGTGGTGTTCCTAGGCTGGTTATAAACTATAAGCCCCTTAATAAGGCGCTAAAATGGATCCGATATCCTATTCCTAATAAAAAGGATTTATTGGATAGACTCTATGATGCGATTATATTCTCAAAGTTTGATTTAAAATCAGGCTATTGGCAGATTCAAATATCTGAATCAGATAGATATAAAACTGCTTTTAATGATCCAATGGGACAATATGAGTGGAATGTTATGCCTTTTGGCTTGAAAAATGCTCCTTCTGAATTTCAAAAGATTATGGATGATATTTTTATTTCCAAAAATGAATCTTTTCCAAACTAATATTAGATTTTTAGATCATAATATTGAAAAGGGGAAAATAATCCCTATTAATCGTAGTATTGGATTTGCTTCAAAATTTCCTGATGTTATAACTGACAAAACTCAATTGCAAAGATTTTTGGGCAGTCTTAATTATATCTCTCCTTTTATAAAGGATTTAGCCAAGGATACTGCTATTCTTTATGATAGACTCAAAAAGAATCCAAAACCTTGGACTGATAGTCATACTAATGCTGTTAAAATTATTAAACAAAAGGTTAATAACCTTCCTTGTCTAACTCTTGCTAATCTAAATTGGGATATGGTAGTTGAAACCGACGCCTCTGATATAGGCTGTGGTGGAATTTTGAAACAGATATGTCCGAGTGATAAACAGGAATATCTTGTGCAATTTTATTCTGGGAAATGGAATAATTCGCAGAGTAACTATGCAACAGTAGCTAAAGATATCTTGGCTATAGTTAAATGTGTTCTAAAGTTTTAGACTGATTTATACTATCAAAAGTTTTTAATAAAAACTGATTGTCATGCTGCTAGATTTATCTTTAACAAAGATTTTAAGCATGATGTTTCAAAACAAATGTTTGCAAGATGGCAGGCATTATTAGCTCCTTTCGACTTTGAGATTATATACAAAAAGGGTAGTGATAATAATCTCCCTGATTTTCTTACTAGAGAATATTTGAATTCATAATTCTTTATGTTTTAATTTTTTCAGATGAGACCTCAATATACACCCCCCCCTCCCCCTCGTAGGGGAAGAGGAACAGGAAGAGGCAGAGGTAATATCCTCGCCCAAATTGGCAACCAAAAATTAATATCTGCTAATATTGCAGAAAGCTCATGCTCAGGGGTTAATAATAACCACCCCATGTACAAGGAGTTCATGGAATTTATAAAATCCAAACAAAACACGGGTAATAACCCACCTTCATATTCTACAGCCTTAACGGAAGAAGGACATGAAGGGAATGAAGTTTATAGTCAAAGCCCCCATAAAGAATTGATTATTCTTTTGGAACAATCCGACCTTAGATGGAAGGATAATCCCTGGCAAATAATGACCAGGTATTTAGATACGGCATCATATGCATCTACTACTTATAAATATAGAATGAACTATGAAATGGTTCTAATAGCAACCGGTTCAGCTGAAATTCAGCATTTTTATCCCTCTACCACAAGAAAAGTTTATAACTTTTCAAAAATGATAATCAAAAAGATTATTCCTGCTGATGAATGGGGTATTAGCAAATTGAAAGAAATGGATTATATCCATCCAGATCAAAAGATACCCGTCAAATTCAATTATTGGGATTATATCCAGAGTCTTCATAAGACCTTTTTGTATGAGAATGCTAATAGAAAACATTCTTGGTTCATTAAAATCTGCCCAAATGTATTTGAGCAGAATCTCCCAAATTGGTTTTGTGATTGGTGGACGTTATACGGTCCATCAATAGAAATATTGCCAAAAATGCTAAAAAATTTATATACTCAATGGGTAGAAATATCTCCCAAATTAATAGCTTTGCAGAAAGATAATATATTCTTTGAAGGTATGGCCCTAATGTATTTCTTTATAGAATTCTCAATCCCATGGATTATGAAATGGGATATAGAAGTCAGTCAAACAAGTAGGGGATTTCCCTGCTTAAACAGAATTTGTTATACCAAGTTTTGGAGTAAATTTCTCCAAATAACTAAAGAAGGCCACATGCATAGGCAGGAGACAATGGATAATATTCACAAAATAATAGAAAAATATACTACTCAGAAAGTCACTAATACTGAAGAAGAGTTCAGCTCTTTCACACATATTAACAGGAAATTACAAATGAAGAAAGGTGCGGTATCCAAAAAAGAGCTTATAGCGTCCTATCTTGCAGAAGTCAGAAAAGATTTTGCAAAAAATTTTGATACAGAAATGCCGAATGATATATCAATGGCATCAATTGGCAATACCACTAATGAAGATGTTTGCCTAGTGGAAGAATCACAGGAAGAAGAAAATACTGAGCAAGTTAATATTGAAGAATTGGAAGAATTCTTGAAGAACATGAAAGAAAATGCGGAAGAATCTTCCTCGTCAAAAAATGACAAAGGCAAAGGAATCGGAAGATAATTGAAGGCCCCACTCAAATATTATTGGGGTAAAACAAATCAGCTTTATAAAGCAGAAGGCCCCACTATTATATAATGCTGGGAATCAAATCTACTTTTATAAAGTAGAATCTACTTTTCTTTTTCAGCCACTTTTGTAAATTATGTTGTCGGCCATTTCAATTTTTATCTTTTGGCTTTGTTTAGATGATCCATTATATAAGGATCCTCAGGTTTTAATAGAAGCAGAGTTTTTTTTCTTTACGTCCTCTCTCTCTCTCTTTAGTATCTCACTTGTAAACCCCTTTGTAATCCGTTTATCAATAAAAATAACCACTTGGTTACAACTTTAGCGGTCTCAAGTATTTTTATTTTTCTGTATTTTAATTTTAATTTCTTATTTACAGATTTAGCCTAAATGATAGGCTAAACGTTGGTGTTAAACTTAGGATTCTTGAACTATTCTTGAAACATGCTTTAGTATTAATTTGATTACTGTATCTATTCCGATGTTGCTTAGGTTAAAGGTTTAAACCCAGGCAGTTCTGAGTTAGAAAGTAAGCTCTGGTTATGGCAGCATAACCGGTGGCCTCCGCAAGACCCATTTTTAATCCAAGGAGGGGCGTTGTTAAAGGGTTAGCAGGCGAGGTCGTGGTTTAGAGTTTACTTATTCACTTAGAATTTTGACAGGGTTTATTCCTTAATAATCCTTGCTGTAGCTACGTCGAAGCGATCCTGTAGTCCCGTTGTAATAATAATAATAATAATAATAATAATAATAATAATAATTATTATTATTATTATTATTATTATTATTATTATTATTATTTTGTGATACAAAACTAATGATCTTAGTGTCATTTTCTTGGGATAATTACATTTTTGAGCCGCTAAAAAAAAAAAGCAGAAATAAGAATATATTTTGTATATTAATTATGAACGTACATAAATACAGATATAATTACATACCATATACATAATCAATATACATTTTCTTGCAAGAAAATGTAAAAATATGATACTTTTTGGGGTAGTCTTTAACTTTTAAACTCCGTTTGTCACGAACTTCAAGGTTAAAAGTTAAAAGTGTTGCTTGAAGTTATGCCTACACGGCGATCGGAGACAAAAATTTAAGACTATCAACTTTGAGGACTATTTGTGTAGTACACCCTATATTTTACAATTTCTGGGTATTGCTTGTAATTATTGTTCGACGCTGGGCCAGAAATGAAAAAAGCCCATTATTTTTCTAATCAGATGTCCCCGAAAGAACAAAAAAAACCAACGTTTAGTGTGTTGAAAAACATCCATTATAGGCAGGTAGTTCAGATAAATGTGCTTCTTATGTTGTGAAATATTGGATTAGTGTAGAGGTAATTAACCAAAACAAAACAAAAAAAGAAACAAAAAAAGAAAAGAAGATGTGGCAGGCCCAAGGCCCAAATGAAGCGAGCGGGAAGAGTTCGACTATCTACACCGAATTGGGCTTTAGTAGTACCCGGGCTAAACTGTTAATAGTGCCCCATTCAGCTGAGGCAAGTTACAGATGTGTCTGGGCGGCCAAAAATAATTATATTCACTAATAAATATACAAAAATATACAATGTTTAGGTAAAAAATAGATATATTTTTATATATTTTATATCAATAAACAAAAAATTTATTGTATCAGTTATTACTTTTAGAGCGGCTAAACTATGTAATTTTCCCATTCAGTTACTCATGACCCAAACTATATAATGTTTCCTCTCTCTTTTTCTTTCTTTTTATCTTCTTTTTGGGTCTATTTAATCTCTATAACAGAAGCACAATCAAAACTATCAGGAAATATTACACCAAAATTTATGCTTTTGGTATGCCGATAACTATTTTCCTGTATAATACTTTTATGATCAAGTTTTTTTCTTGTATTTTGTAACTGACATGAAAAGGAGAATGATTCCTTCACTTATGGGCAAAAGTCATCTTTATAGAATCGCAACTTTTATTGTTACTTAGTTTAACCAATAAATAGATATTATTGTCAATCTTTAATAAAACATTTTCCACTTAAATCCAGGAAAATTGTTTCCTTCATGCTTCATATACACACACATATATATAAAATGTGAAACGTGGAAAAACTTTGAGCACTTTTCAGGATGAGCTTCCTATTATTTCATAGAGAAATAGCACGGGCTAGCTAGTTTTTGGATTGGTAATTGAGAAATAGCCGACGGTTGTAAAGTCACTGAAAAATAGCTACTATTTTACTGCAACACGGAAAGTTCCAGCATAATATACTGGAGATTGTAGCACTTGTGCATGAACTTCCGGTATATTATGCTGGATCATCATATTATGCTGGAACTCCAGTATATTATGTTGGAAGTCTAGTATATTATGCTGGAAGTCCAGTATATTATGCTGGAACTTCAGTATATTATGCTGGAATATATTCCGAATTTTGAACAGTATTTTCATTCATATTTATTTTTACGTGAAAAGTGGTTAAATTTTGATTACTTTTGAAACTGTGACTATTTTTTAATTACCATTTGTAAAGCTGGCTGTTTTTGAATTTCACCCGAGATAAATAGAATAGTACATATTAATCTACTATGGGCCTTTATGTGTAGTAAGCCCAAATGAAGAAACCCAACCTAAATTGAGGTTAGGTTTGTACGTGCATTTGTAAAGACTATAAGGGCCATGGTCAATGTGTTATTTACAATTGAGCGTGCTATCGGTTTTGGATATAAGCATAATATCGTAAATTATATTGTTATGAAATGAAATCTGAAGAGAGATCTCTATAATTATTGTGAGCACGTGATTTTTACCGTACCCGAAATACTTTCATAAAAATCATCAAACAATTTTTAATTAAGTATTAGCCATTTTAAGAATTTCATTAGGTTTTTAATTTCTTAAATATTAATTAATTAACAAACAATACTTTAAAAAATAGGCATGGCATTTAGTATTTGTTTTGCATTTTTAGGATTAAGTTAATAACTGTTTGTTTTATAAAATTGAAAAAATCACAAAAAATAGTTGAGCGTTATTTTTGTTTTCATAAGTAGCTAATATAGTTTAATTTTACATCTTAATAAATTAGGGGTTTAATTGCTAGGTCCTTTTGTTTTCTAAAATTAAAAGAGAGTCTTAAATTAAAAAGGAAATTTTTTTAAAAACTAGTTATGAAAGAAAAAAGAAAACAAAGAGAGGCAAGATCACATTGGGCTGGGGTAACAAACAAACCAAGCCCAGATCAATTCAACCCTACCGGACCGGCCTAATTCCCCTTCCCATTAGCCACGCCCCAGATCCCTCATTTTTCAATCTGGACCGTTGATCTCAATGAGATCAACGGC
>MCJB01050362.1:48491-61605 GCA_002018475.1 Nicotiana obtusifolia
TGAATGTATTGCGTCAATACATTCATCGCCAATGCGAATAAGAACGAGCTAAGAGTTGATCCCTGGTGCAACCTCATCATGACTACAAGTATCCTAAGCCTCTTTTCACTGCCCTTACTCGAGTCTTAGCCTTATCATACATATCCTTAATCGTCCTAATATATGCTATTAGAATATCTCCAGCCTCCAAACACCTCGACAGAGCTTCCCTTGAAACTTTGTCGTATGCTTTCTCTGGATCAATGAATATCATATGCAAATCCCTCTTCCTCTCCCTCTACTGCTCCACTAGCCTTCTTATAAGATGAATAGCTTCTATAGTCGATCGCCCCAGAATAAATCCAGACTGGTGTTCGAAGATAGATACCATCCTCCTCACCCTCGTCTTCACCACCCTCACCCAAACGTTCATAGTGTAGAGTAACAGCTTGACACCCCTGTAATTATTATAATTTTAGATATTATCCTTGTTCTTGTACAGTAGGATATTGTACTCCACCTCCATTCTTCGCGTATTATAGATGTCTTAAAAATTACATTAAGCAGCCCGATGAGCCATTCTAAGCATACCCTGCTCGCGCTCTTCCAAACCTCCGCTGGAATCTCTTCAGGCCCAATCGCTCTTTCCCTGTTCATATTACGTGTAGCCCCCTCAATCTCCTCTGCCTTTATACGCCTGCAACACCTAAAATCTTAGCGACTCTTAGAGTACTCCAAATCACCCAACACGATGTTCCGGACCTCCTCCTTATTCAAGAGTTTATGGAAGTATGCCTGATATCTTTGTCTAATATTTGCCTCTTTTACCAATACTCTGCCTTTCTCGTCTTTGATGCACTTCACTTGGTCCAGATCGCGTGCCTTCCTCTCTCTCACCTTGGCAAGTTTATACAACTTCTTGTCCACGCTTTTACCCTCAAGTTCTTCTTACAAGCATCCAAATGTTGCCAACTTCGGTATTGTAACCGCTAGCTTCGTCTCCTTCTTAGCCGTCTTGTACCACTCCTTTTTCATCCTCTTCTCCTCTTCATCTTTGCTTTCGAAATACGCTGCCTTCTTAGCGTTCACTTTTCCTTGGACCTCTCCATTCCACCACTGGTCCCCTCTGTGTCTATCAGAATAACCCTTCAAAATCTTTAACATCTCTCTAGTTGTTTTTCCGATGCAATTTGCTGTCCCGGTTCATATACTACTCCAATCTTCACTATTCGATCTGCCCCATAGCCTTCAGATTCTCCTCTAACTCTTGAGATTTGTCCTTATTTGAAACTCCCCACTTGATCTTAGGTAGACCATACACAACTCTCTTCTTCCTCTCCTCTTAATCCCCAAGTTCATAACTAAGAGCCTAATTTGGATCAAGAGGTTTTTGCTCGGGATAATTTTGCAATCCGTGCATTTGCTTCAAGAATAACTCACTAAGCTTTTGAGAAAAAAGCAGAGAAAAATAAATATTTAATCCGTGCCAAACATAAAAGAAATGAACATGCAGGAGGGCACTAGAGAGATTAATAATATTCAAGTTGATCGTGTAGGTTTTTTCAACAGAGTTTATAGTACTCTTAATTGCAACACCCACGAAAATTCTTCTAAACTTCATAATTAACTTGCCATGTTTTCCCGGATGTAAAGTAACAGCATTAAATTTGGCACGATTGCACACTTTCATCGCGAATTCAATGGCCCATTTGCAAGTAGTTGAGAAGCAAGGCATCATGGAACTTATAACAGAATTACTTTTCGTGAGTAGATAGTGTTTTGATTCCAGGTAACAATCAAATGATTTGACGTAATACTATTAATTATACTTAAATTATAGACAATAATAATATAAAAAGTTTATACTACAAGTATAGTTTGTTAAACACTTCTAGTAGGTAACTAATTATACTTTTAATTATCAATTGACGTTTATTATAGACAAGTATCTGTGATTGACTTTTAAGTAGTGTGGTATCATAGCACCTAAGGGTGTGGCCTAATAGTTAATAAAGTGGGTGAGAACCATGAGGTTTCGGGTTCAAATTTCTGCGGAGGCAAAAAAATACTAGGTGATTTCTTCTTATCTATTCAAATCTTGATGGATAGAGTTATCTGGTATATATTGCATGTGAGAGGCGACAAATATTCTATGAAATTAATTGAGATACACACAAACTGATCCGTACATCTTGATTATAAAAACAATAGAATGGTATCATAACAACAATCGTTCTCATTACCAATCATGTTACAAGGGTAAAAATGGGGTTAAAGATGCAAAATATTTCATACTAGTCATAAAAAGTTTCTGAAGAGAATTATGATAATCTTTACATCATTCATTTAGTTTGTCTTTAAATAATGATCTTTAACTACGTAGTGCAGATTTCGTCCATATATTTTATCCGAACAATATAGGATAATACATAAATACCTCTTATTACTTGTCCCATTTTTCTAACTGAACACTTAAATTATATTACCTCAAAACTTGTTCCAAATGGAACAAGTATGAGAAGATATTTTTATGTACGGGAAACATCATTGAAATGCTCAAACTCTATACTTACAACCGACACTCTTGTTAAAAAATGGTCCACTTGGCAATTAGGTGAGACACAAGGCATCCTGTAATAAACTTATAACAGAATTTTCTTTTAATGAGGCCTCTAACTATTGATTCCAGATCACAATCAAATGATTAATTGGTTATTGATTATTGTACTATATGTTGTTGTAATGATGAAAGCAACTCTCCAAAAACAAGAAAAATATCAGAAAGAAAAAATTGCTGTATAATGTTTAAGGGTAATCTCAAAGGGTAAAATGAGAACCTGTAAATTCTAATTGTCACAAGTGTTATGATGCATATGTATTACCAAACCTTAATCAGTGGCTGATCTATTGTATAGATTAAATTCGGACATTAATTAAATTAAAATTTTGAATCTGTCTTTGTATACAAATTTATTCCTAACACATAGACTTTGAGCAATTAAAGGGTGGAAAATTAGGTTCACTTACCACGTGCATGGCACATAGTGATGGCCACTATGGCCCCTCTTTGGTGCCTGTGAATTCATCATTTTAGGTCATAAGCACATGGCCAATTAGTTGTACTTTGTACCATCCAAATCCTTTTATTGGAAAGCTTTTGATGATGTTTTCTTTAATTAGATCAACATTATTTTTTGGATCTTGTACTCTCTCATAATTGTTGTCCTTGTATATATAACCTTAAAATCAAGGGAACAGATCCAGCTTGTCTTCGCTATTAAGGGCTAATTAATCCCTTCATGTGGTGTTTCAGATACTACGTATATATTTCACAGATCCATAAATTTTGAGTAAATTATTAGTTCATGTAGGGCTCCTCCTTTGAGTAAAGTCCAATTGTCCAACTCAATAATTGCTTGAACTCCTTATATTAGTGTCTGAATTACGACGTCTTAACTATTAAACTCTACGCTTCAAGACGAAACCTGAATAGTTAAACAACTATATATTTAGTTTTTCATTCGGTATACCGATTCAACTTATAGTGTATATATATAAAGGCCACTGGCCCCGATAAATTTGAATTCACATTGCATAAAATTCTTTTTAAAAAAAAAAAAGAACATTTCCTATCGGGATTTTTATTTTCACCATTTTACCACAGTGCATGATATAGAGATCTGGTAGTTGAAAGCCCTATGAACAAAACGATAAGTTTAATTGATGTATGATGGATAAATAAAATAATTTTAGGTTTAAATTTTAGTATTATTTTATTTTTTGTTTGGTTACTAATTTCGGTATACGTTATTTTATGATTAAAAATAGTACAGGGATAACTTATACCTGCCATACAATGGAATAGTAATCTCAGGATAAGTTATCTCAGGATAGAGCAGTAAAATTAACAATCACAATATTAATACAACACACTAAATAATTAATAAAAAATAATATCAGGATAACTAATCTCAATATAACTAATGACACCATAATTAATCCCAACATAACTTTGCTTCGAGCCAAGCGACCCCGAAGTATTCAAAAATATTTTTTTTTTCCTTGCCTTTAATGAAATGTCCAATGGTTGATCATTTTATCCAACATTTGATTTTCTTGAAATTGTGATAAAAGCTTTTTCTTTCAAGATTTCTGCCTTTTCTTTTTCTAATTTGGTGGAGGCTGAGAACAAACTTCCACGTACGTATATAATTTGCCATTGGATCTATATAATCAAAGAGTGCATGAACCAACGTATCTAGACACATAACTAATGAAACTAATTTCATTCTCAATGCATTTCCCAATTATAATATTTATTTAAATAATTCTTGCTTAATAGCACCTGTCCCCAAATAATTCAATCTCTTGTCTCCTAAACGAGAAATTAAAATATAGCACGAAAAACCACTGACCCGGCATGGCAAAGTGGTCATTCGATAGTATTATTTAATTCGTTTATACTTCTAACATGCACTTGTTTACATGTGATATTAAAACAACCAAGTCAAATAAACAAAAAAAGAAGTATGAAAATTATATACTTGTTCTATGACCGACAGATTACAAAGATCATTTCTCATTCTTTATACACATTTCATGAAATCTTAACTTACCAATATAGAACTATTAAATCTTCTTTTTTTTTTTGGCCACATTGATGTCTAATTGGTAGCTAATAGACTTTGTAAAACAACGAGATAAATTGTCGACGTTTTCGAGGTTTTAGGACTAAGGTTTTGAATTTTGATTTACTTGGAAGCAGAGTAATCTTAAATTTAATATCAAGGTGGAGCTTGAATTTAAAGATTATGAATATTGAATTTGCTTTCTAATCGATAACTCGTCTTTATTAATGAATTCGTAATCAAAATATTAATTATACATATTTAATGTTATCTAATACAATTATATTATCTAAACAAAAGTTATTGAATTAGTCCGAAACTGTACTTCTTACTTTACCTCCGACTTTGCTTACTACTCGTACTTATTACATGGGTAAGAATTTATTTTTGGGAAGTTCTTGTAAATATCTCCATCATAAAATATTTATCTTTATTCATAAAGTTTTTTCCCTACTCACTTTTATTTTTTAATGTCCAGCCCTTCCAATCAAAATAAAGTACTATATGCTATTAAAATCAGGCCAAGCGAAGTCAAATCAAATCAAGTCAAGTCAATTTAATCCAAATCAAGCCAAATCAATCTAAGTCAATGCACTTTATGTTAAGCCAAATGAATAGGAAAAGTGAGATAAATCGAATAATTAGTTTTAATTGAATAAGTATATATTGTAACTAATTTTCAAATGAAAAGTAATTAGTTTAAGCTCAATAGATATTTCGCATATTGCTCTTTATTGTTGCATTATTTCATCAAAGAAAGCCTTACCCACGCATCAACCTAATTAAAAATTACTCCTACAAAAACAATTGGAGTTGTTAGATCGATGTTTAGAACTCATCGGAAAGCTCTAAGATGTAGTCAAATAGTTCCTCTAATTATTTTATTATTAACAATATGATTTCATTGGATGGCTTCAAACTTATTTTTCTTTCCAAAATTTATACATAAAATTACAACTCTTTTGTTGTTTCAAAGTTTCTTTGTCACTTTATGATTGGCTTTAATTCAATCACTTGTTTTTTAAGTATATAAATTTCGGTACATGTTCCAAAGTTTAAAATTTTAATGACCCACGAAACCTTTGTTTTTTCTTCGGCATAGTTTTCGATATTTATATTTGGGTCTCGATTAATTTAATTTTTTACCTGATTTTTTAAAATATTAAGTAATTCTTTTTAAAAACTTTTAATACTCAAATCTCAAATACAAAACCTTTAATTATGAGTTGATAAATACTAATTCGTCTCACCGCAATCCTCATCGGTAACCTTAGGTGGCATCAAATGAGTCAAACAAGCTTCCTTATCTCTAATTTAGAAAAATGGAATTCCTCAACAAAATTTTTTTTTTTATAATATTAGAATAAAGAGCTCCATATGCTTGTAGCACTATTCCTACCTCTGAAATTGGTTTTCCTCTGTCGGTTGCCTGTTTCTATAAATGCAGCAAAAAGACTAAATATTTGGGGTCAGCTATCTAAAAACAAAATTAAAATAGAGAAAGTTATTTTTTGATTTCTCATCTAATGTCTAACATCTGTTTTTTGGTGCAATTAATTCGGACGTGTAACATTCATTAAAAGGTTGCTTTCTATTATGATTTTTTTCATTCTTAGATTTTGAACTCGAGAACTTTAATAAAGGATGAAAGAATCTTATTTACCTCACTATCATTCTTTGATGATTTAGTGGCCGTTTGGATATAAAAATTATAAAATTTTGAAAAAAGTAAAATATTTTTTTAAGTTCAAAATGATATTTGAAAATTAGAGTTGTGTTTGACATAAACACAATTTGAAACTGTTTTAGAATTCTTGTGAGTGCTTTGAAGTGAAGAATTTTAACTTCTGGAGTTTTTCAAATTTCGAAAAATTCAAAAATTCAATTTCAAGTGAAAATTAAAAATTTTCATGACCAAACACTAATTCTGAAAAAAACTAAAAATTTTCAAGAAAAAAAGAATCTTTTTATGGCCAAACGGGCCCTTAACAGAGATCGTTATTATTTTCATGAAAGTCATTAAGTGGACGTTTGGACATGAATATAATTTTGGGTTGTTTTTAAATTTTTGTAAGTGATGTGAGTGAAAATTTTAAAAAATAGCTTTTTGGAGTTTTTTAAATTTTCAAAAAATTCTAAAATTCATCTTTAAGTGAAAATTAAAAATTTTATGGTCAAACACTTATTCGAAAAAAAATAAAAAAATTTCAAAGAAAAAAGTAAAAAAATTCTTATGTCCAACGAGCCTTTTAAGTGCGTCACCATCTAAACAACTGAAATGAAGGTCAATGTCAAATTTATTTTTTTGACAAGAATGGCAGAACGATTTTTATTCTTTCTATTTTACTTTATTAAAGAAATTATTGGTATATATTTTCCTTTAGAAATTTATCTTTGACTTATTTTGTTGATACCATTTTTTATAGCACGTGATAATTTAAATATTTATTTATATAAAAAGAACAATAAAATTTAATTAATGAGAGAAATTTTATGTATAATAATACAACAATCTTATAAATGTCGAAAAATATTATTACATTAGCATAATACATGAATTTAAAATAAAAGGACATCATCAAAACTTACACAAATGATCGGATTGTCATGTTAGTTAGATAATTACGTATTATAGTTTAAAAGTATTTAATGTGATGGTATCATAACGAAAACTTTTTTGTGGGACAATATTTTTTTTTATGTTTCCTCCTAATGCTTTGGTTGCTCTGCCTTAACCAAAACTCTTATTGTCGATCTTGATATCCCTCTTGAAAATACAACATACAGTTGTTCTGCAAGAAAATATATTACGGTAAATATAGTCCAATATTTAGGATATTTGTCCTTGTGCTTTATTTGTTATATTTGAAAAACATAAGCATACTAAAAATTATTTTCACACAAATTTAAAAGGATATTCCTTAATTTCAGAAGACGAAAGTTGAATTCACTATACTTAGAAGCACATTGACCAGTATCATAATTTTTGCATGTATGACGTTATTGTCAAAACTTCTATATACCATTTGTACGCTATTACATAAGCTATTCGGCGTATCTAAATTTTTTGGTAGCATGACAGACATATTTTTTTTTTCAAAATTGACCTATATACAATGAAGATCAATTTTAACTTAATCTATTATATATACGGTGATACTACCATACGTAAGAAATAATAAACTTGACAACAAACATGCATGGTAGAAGGCCATTTGATATTAAAGTATTTAAGTATTCTTCTTGGTAGTAATTATTGATATTATTTTTTATTGAGTCAAAAACAGAAAAATATTTTATTTTTATTATGAAATTTGGCAATCAACTTTTTATTTAGTTGATCAACATATTCATTTCTGCTAGCTAAGATATCTTTTTAATTATATCATGCGATTTGCACAAATTGCGTTTTAATCTAATGATAAAAATATTTTTCTTATTAAATGCACTACTATTACTATTGGGATTGATAACCAAGTGTTCAAGAAAAATCAAATCATCTTTTATTGGATGCTCTTATTCGTTTCCGACACAAAGCAAGAAGACATTGAATACTGGACCTGTTCTTACTTTATATTTCTTGTCAGTTGAATTTTTTTCATTTGAGGCTATAAGTATAACGTTTGCAAACTAGCTTGTACAGTCTATGCTTTTGTCGATTTTGGAACTACTGGTAGTACTTGACTGAAATCACCTCCCCATAATTAATAAGAACTCCGGACAATCATTTCGATCGTTTGACACTTTGCCATAAGTGTAACGACCCGACTGGTCGTTTTGAGTTCTAGCATGCCGTTCAGCGGTCTGAGGACTTGAGTAGCTTCACATCAGGTATTATAACTTGTACGTGTGGTCGGAATTGAATTTCGGGAAGTTCGGAGTTGATTTGGAAAGAAAATTCTAATTTTTGAAGCTTTAAGTTGGAGGAATTGACTAAGGTTTGACTTTTGAGTACATGACCTCGGAATTAGGATTTGAAGGTTCCAAAAGGTTCGTATGATGATTTCGAACTTGTGCGTATGTTCAAGTCGAGAATTGGGTGGCCCGGGAGCATTTAGGCGCTTATTATGGAAGTGGCATTTTGGATGAATTTCATAAGTTTGGGTTGAAGTGAATTTTGATGTTATCGATGTCTATTTAGGATTTCAAGCCTGGGAATAGCTCCGTATGATGATTTTGGTCTTAGGAGCGCGTCCGGACGTTATTTGGAAGTCTGTTGATCGTTTCGGTGCTAATTGGCAGAGTTGGAAAGTTGGAAGACTTCGGAAAGTTTGACCGAGAGTGAACTTTTTGATATCAGGGTCGGATCTCGATTCCGAAAGTCGGAACAGGTCCGTAATATCATTTAGGACTTGTATTTGAAGTCATTCCGGATTGATTTGATACGTTTCGGCACAAGATATAGAATTTGAAAATTTGAAAATTTATAAGATTTATTCGAGGCGTGATTCATGATTTTGACATATTTTGACGTGGTTTAAGGCTTCGACTAAGACCGTACATTTTGGGACATGTTAGTATAATTGGTTAAGGACCAAGGGCTTCGGGTGGATTCCGGATGGTAAAAGGATCGAGTTTGGGCTTGGGAAAAGCTGAAATAGCTGTCATCTGGTGTAACCGCACCTGCGAGGTTTTGGCCGCATGTGTGGAGCCGCAGAAGCGGCCAAGAGGGTTGCAAAAGTGGAATAGCTGGGGCTGGGACCGCAGATGCGATCGAGTTTCGCAGAAGCAGGACCGCACTTGCGCACAATGAGCCACAGAAGTGAAGGCGCAGAAGCGCTATTGGGCCGTAGGTACGGGGTTGAGTGGCCTGAAGGAGGGCCGCAGAAGCGGTATTTTGGCTGCACCTGCAGAACCGCAGAAGCGGTCCAGTGACCGCAGGTGCGAGGTGTCGCTGGGCAGTGAGGTTTTTTTTTTTTTATAAAACGGGATTTGGCCCATTTTTCTTTCATTCTTCACTTGGATGGGGAGATTTTGGAGAGCTTCAAAGAGAGATTTTCATCAAGCAACACAAGGTAAGTGATTCCCACCTGTTACTAGTTAAATATATCGATTACATATAGGTTTAAGCATGAAAATTAGTAGAAATTGGGGGATTGTTGAAAGAAACCTGGAATTCGGCATTTTGGATTTTTGACCATAAAATTGAAAATGGAATTTGGAATAACTTATATATTTGAGTTCGTGGTGTTATGGGCGAAGTTTGTCTTTGAAAATTTTCGAAATCCGAGCACGTGGGCCCGTGGGTTGTCTTTATCGACTTTTGAGCGGAGTTGGAACTTGTTAAAATTATTTATTATGAGTATTAGAGTATATATTTATGGATTTGCACATTAATTTACTAGTTTTGGAGTGAGGGGCATCGGTTTGGGATGTTAGAGTGGGGTTGGAGCCGGTTATGGAACTTCGGAGCGAGGTAAGTCTCTTGTCTAACCCTGTGAGGGGAAAACTACCTCCCTAGGTGATATTTATTGTTATGTGCAACTAGTTGTGGGTGTCACGTTTGTACGAGGTGACGAGAGTCCGTACGTAGCTAAAGCATGTCTATGTTGGGGTAGACTTAGGATCTTATCCTGTAATAATTGAATTATTTGAACTTATTCTGCTGGCTTAATTAATTAAAGTTATAACTGAAATTGATTTGGAAATAAAAGTATCTGGCCAAGCTTAACACCTTGAGTTATTGCTAAAATATTCGATAAATGTAAAGGGGTGTACTTATTATTGTGCTTATGTATTGTATTGTAAACACGTATCTTGTAATTCGGAAACTTCCTTCCTTTCTTGTGGAGCGGGCCGAACGCCTCGGCAGTATAAAGGTGCATCTATGGTTCGTGCCGCTTGACTCTCGGCAGTGTACACATTATTTCTGATCGGGCCGAACGACCTCGGCAGTATCGTGCGTGTATCGCTAGTAGCCCGAATATTCACGAGCTAATCTTTCCACTGATGCCTGGCTCTTTATATAGTATTCCTTATTTATCTGATGTTGGCACTTGACATTTATGAGATGTTAATGTTGAATACGTGATTTAGAAATTCATGCTCTAAAGGAAATAATTAGAAGATTATGTAACTTACAGATTTATCCTATCCTATCCGTATACTTCATATCTGCTTATGTTTTATTATATTGCTTTGTTGGACCTTAGTAAGTGTCGATGTGGATCCCTCGTCACTACTCCTCCGGGGTTAGGCTAGATACTTACTGGGTACGCGTTGATTTACGTACTCATGCTGCACTTCTGCACCAAATGTGCAGGATCTGACAAGTCATTTGATAATCATCTTAGCGCGTAGGCGCACCGGTTGAGGAGATTTTATGTGAGCTGTATTCCAGACTACGCACCATAGTCCACCTAGTTCCCATTGTACTATTTACTTTATCCTGTCTTATTTACATTCTAGACAGATATTGTATTATTGTTGTACTCTTTAGAAAATGCTTATGTACTTGTGACACCGAGTTTTGGAGGTTCCTACGGGTTGTTCGTTATTGTGGTTATGAAAAATATTATCACTTAACCTGTAAATTCAATTTCAAACGATTTAATTAAGGAAATTATGATTTCAAATTACTAAAATGAGTAATTAAACTGGTCATTCATTGTTGCTTTGCCTGACGGTGGTGTTAGGCGCCATCACTACCTTTAGTGGATTTTGGGTCGTCGCAGCTTGGTAATAAAGTATTAGGTTCACTTGGGTCTCACGAGTCATGAGCAAGTCTAATAGAGTCTTGCGGATTGGTACAGAGACGTCTGTACTTATCTTCGAGAGGCTACAGGCCTGTTAGGAGCACTCCCTTTCTTGATTCCTCATCGTGCGATTTGATTCCTTTGAGGCTTATACCTTTATTTCCTTCCTACTTATTCTTATACAATGTTGAGCGCTCGTGTCGATTGGGCATCGAGGAGTTGCACTGGTACTACAGACTGGGGCGGGATGTTTCTCCCTACGCATTTGAGCACGTTCTTATCGTCTTCTTGCAGAAGGATGTTCTGTCATTTCAACTCAGTAGCTGTATTTTTGATGGTTTTGAGGCTATGCACAAATTGCTATGATGTTCATGAGTTTCTATCGCACAATACTAATGTAATGGTGGGGTGCTCGTTTATGTGTCGACGCAGTGAATGACTTGTAAGGAGGATTTCTCAGCGCATGATTTAGGGGTCCATCGTTTGATTCCAGCAAAGGAAACGCAATCGGACTATGAATGTTTAGGTTTGGGTTGATGGAGTAACGAGATTAGTACCTTCGAGCGTGGTGGAATTTTCATCTGTGATGTGGTGTCGTTATCCTTGTTTGAATGTATTACGGTTCGCTGGTGTTATGGTTTTCTTTGATTTGCCTACGGGGTAGTGTGCTGTGAAATGGTGCCTAAGAAGAGGTTGTTAGAGATAGCAATGTGTAGCAGTTTCGGGATCGAATCGGTGTCTCTAACGTTGATGTCTTGAGAAAGATGATCTTCAAGGAGGTTTAGAGTTGGTTGCAATTCATTAGTTCAGGTGCTACAGGTATGGATTCTGATTTGAGGCAACTATTAGGTAGTGAAGAATGAGGAAGGACGTGGCGGGAGGTGTCTCGCGGTGGTTGAATTACTAGCAAGTCAAGTATGAAAAATAGAGGTCGAGCAGTTACTTAAGGAAGATGGTTTAACCGAAGTAGGAGTAGCAGAGTAGCATATGGATTCTGTGGTAGGGAGCCACTTGTTTGAAGACTTCGAGTTTGGAATTTACTCTCGGACTTTCAGTTGATGTCAATGGGAAATGAACGGACTTGTACAGCTAATGGATGAGCACGGGTCAGGAGGGCCTACTGATTTCGTAGTAGTTGTACCCAGTGCAGCGCCGTTGGAAGATGTCGGTATGGAATTCCACATATGGGTTATCTCCTGTGAGCAGAGTAGGGGTTGCACGATTTTGATGAAGTTTCTACGAAGAGTTCTACTTACTATCCAGCGGGAGGTCGAACAAGCGATCATGGATGATAATTCGGAATACTCATGAAAAGTTTAATCAGAAACTACAAGAAATTTGGCGGGATAATTCTACATGTTAGTCACTTGATTGTTAAGGATTGAAACCAAGTATGGAGGTGATGGTAATATCGCAAATGCGAGAGTTTATGCCTGAGAGGCATTCTATTCCTTGGGCTGTGGACTGTGTGAGTTTGTTTCGGATTTGACGGATGTTCTTATGTGTCATGAAAAGAGATTATTATGGATCCTTGTTATTAGCCCAGTATGGTATGATCAGAATCGTCTTGAGGTCTGTCGGAGGGCTAAATGTGGATTTGTGCCCTACACCAGGCCAGGTGTGTTCATTCAGCATAGCATTGCTTATGGAGGAGTCTTCCAGCATTGGATGTTATTTTCGTCATCAGCTATTTCATGTCATACTCTATTGTGCCATGTGGGTTATGAGACGGCTTGATTATTTGCACATGTGTTGAGGTCCCGCGTAGCTGTGGTGTTATGTAAGCAGGATGGCTCTTGAGATGCAGACCAT